>OMNZ01017359.1:0-15969 GCA_900303255.1 Lesueurigobius sanzi
ATAGCAGCCTTGCTTATGCTGCAGGTTTAGTACTGAGCCTAGCTGACTTGACTAAAAGCCTTTTCCAAAAGAAACGTTTTGAGCCTAGTCTTAAAAATGGGGACTGTGTCTGCTTTTTTAATATGAGACGGAAGTTGATTCCATAGAAAAGGAGCCTGAAGCTAAAGGCTCTTTTTCCTATTGTGCTTTTAAAGACACGTGGAATCACCAGTAGTTCTGCGTTTTGAGATCGAAGCGCTCTGATTGGCTGATATGGCACAATCATTTCTTGGAGATAGATCAGAGCCATCCCTTTTATAGCCTTTTATGTGAGGAGGAGGATTTTAAATTTAATTCTAAACTCAGGGCAATCACAAGGTATTTTTCACCAATAAATATATTATTCTATTTGTTCCATATTATGGCTTTCAGAACATGAAGTGTTAAGGTCAAGGTCAAATTTATTTCTATTACAATAACCAACGCTGCCCAGAGTCCTTCACAGAATAAAAGACAACAATACAACACAGCAAAATACATTAAAACAGATGAAACAAAAGTGCAACATTAACTATAAACTATTAACTTATGAATGCTTCAACAATTTCCTGAAAAACTGGTGGTAAAGAAGTGGCACATTAATCATTTCTGGTTGTCAATTTCAATCAATCAATCAATTTATTTTTGTAACACCCAATATCATAACAGAAGTCATCTCAAAGGTCGGTCTGGACAAAAACAAATCAATATCAGACATCAAGAATGATCAAAAATAAGTCACACGAATGAAATGTCACACACAAATGAAATGTCTCAACCAGATGTAATGTCCTGTGAATAAGTAAATCACTTAGAGTAACAAGCTTAGAGTATCCCCCATCCTTAGACCCTCCTCCACGGCGAGGAAAAACCCCAAAAAAACAAAAACCACATGGTAAAAAAATTGAGGAAACCTCGGAGAAAACCAATTTTCAAGGAAGGATCCATTTCCCTTGTCAATATGCTCATCTTCTTTTCCAGCTCCCGTCCTTCACATACAAGTCCTGCCACGTTCTACCTCCAGAGCTGCCCCTCGTCGCTCACAGTGAACCCCACAGGAAGGCTCGGCGCCTGGGCCACTGCTCCTCCACGGCGCCCCTAGTCCCGCGGAGCCTGTCCTTCTCCTTCCACCTCCCCCCTGCGGCGTCCCACACCAGGACAATCCCCAACTTCAGCGCCTCCCACCGCTTCACTCTGCCCCATGCGGCTCTGGACGCGCAGCAATACCACCGCACGTGCCCCAGCCTCTCCATCCAAAAGGCCCTGCCGTCTGTCGAAATGTTCAGCCTAAGGACCAACATTTTAGCCAGGACGCTGCCCAGTCGTAAGCCAAGTTTTCACTCCATTCATACGAGCGCTGAGAGGAATGCGCTATTTCTGCTTCCGTATGAACAAAGTGTGATCGTGAACAAAAACCAGGGAAAATAAACTGTATAAAGGACGTTGGTGCTGTTCAGTGGGTGAGAGAAGTGTCTTTTACAATATGCAGAAGAGTCAAACAATTTTCATTCCACTACTAGAAAAAAATAGGGCCTTTAGCAAGTGATAAATCTAAACCTATTCCAAATTTAATAGAAAGCAGAAAGCAGTGCTGCGTTTTCACCAAGGTTTTGTATTGATGAAGGTTCCCTACTTTCCTTTCAGATTTTGATAATGCGTTGGTCAGTTCTTAACCCAATTTTAGTAGTTCTCCCTTCTCAAATTGCTTTTTTTTTCATAAAGCATTTAAAAAGTGATTGTGTAATGATTTACAAATAAAAGGTTGACTGACGTGGTCTCACAAACCCCTGGTGTAGTTCCATGATTTCCACCAGCAGATGGCGACATGGTTTTTTCTATTTTCTTTTTATGTTTCTTGCCCCAACTCCACAAATGATTGGCAGGAATTATACTCTTTAAATTTTGCACAATGCACTTATGCTTTCACATTTAGACATTTAGCTTTTAGCTCCTAGTTTTAACATGAAGGACTTGTTCCGTATTCAAACTCTTGTGCTTCTAACAAAAATAACATGCAAAACTAATGCAAAAATCATGGAGAGCTTTTCTCTATTTTCTTTTCTAAACATTCGGCGCCAAAACACAAATGAGCTGCTGTGTAAACAACAACACTACTGCTGTCACTTTTCCTGCCAAATCAGATGTGTGTCCTAAAGGTATACCTGTTTTCTACACACTGGGTATGAGTAGCCAAAGTTACTTTAAAATGAGAAGAGTGGAGGAGTATTTGGGGGGAAATACTATTTGAATACTGAGAAAGTGTAAGAGTGTATGAGAGTGTAAAAGTATAAAGTATAAAACAAAATGTCAAAATCCTGTATAAATACATTAAGTAGGTTAAACAGACAATAAACACAAGACTTCTTTGTATAAGTAAAGGATATTAAGTATATTTTTTACTCAAGTAAGAATAATTTTAGACAATTACATAGAAGTGACAAAAAGTCTTACAAAACAACTCTAAAACGTCCAATTACTTCATAAAGTTGCTCAAATACATGAACTTGAGTAAAGTATCTACTACCCGCCTGAGGTTATCTGTGTTTGTGTCGTCCTTCAATGCCCAGAAATGTCTCCAGATCTTGAGCTAAAGTCCTGATGAGCAGCTGTAGGAGTTCCTATTGTGCATGTTTTAGTTTGATACCCAGGTGCTTGAGTCTATGAGCCCACACAGTTTGCTCATAGAACCTGGCCTTGGTGATGTGAGGTTATTATGCAGTGTCATTTTGAACCATTATGTTGCTGAGGGATTGTTAAACCTGTTTGTGCTGACCTGGTGCCTGGATTATTACAGACTAAAGCAGATTATCTCACAGTTACAGCCAATTACTGGAATTTAACAACGGCCCACAATCTGCTCAAGTGTTCTGAGAATGTACAGAAATGTTCTTTTTATCATTCCATATTCCCTTATTTATTATTCATGCATCAGATGGCAGAACAGCTCGTCCATCAACCCAGAGGTCAGGGCTTTGAATCCCAGCAATTCAGGTGACTCTTGTTGGGCTGTTGGGCTTTACAAAAATAAACTGATTGATTGATTGACTTGCCGCATGTATGAGTATAGTGTGGTCTGTCGGTAACGCCAGGGCAGCTGTGGCTACAGATGTAGCTTACCACCACAGAGTATGGAGTGAATGAATAATGTACAGAACTGTAAAGCGACTTTGAGCGCCTGGAAAAGCCCAATATAAGACCAATGATTGTTATTGTTATTAAATATAAAACAATTCTTGACTATTCATTACTTTAAGATATTCTGTACATCTACTAATTTAACTGCTACTATGGTGTACATCTACATCTTCAACAACTTTATTTGTGAATACTTTATTCTCCCAGTACAGGACTTTGGAGTTAAAAGTAAGTGAATAAAGGATAATGAATAGCTTAATAAAACAAAACAATGTACCAATACTACTATGACTATGCTACAACTGCTCCTCCTCCTCCTCCTCCTCCAACGTCTGGTAGTAACTATTACTATATATTAATAACTGTCATACTATATCCAGACTTCAGATTGTTAAATATTCCATCATAATTTCCGTCAGAGTGATATTTTTGCTGACTACAATTAGACTAAAAGTACATTTAAAGCACAAAACTGTCCAGAGATCTGATTGATTGAATCCTTTATTTTGAGCCATACAAAATTATTCTATGCCATAAGGCAAGCTGTACCCACAGAGGGAAAATAATCATACAAAATGAAGAGCAAAAAACAAAAGGTACAGGGAGAATCTGTCCAAAATGTTACTATTCCATTTAAAGTATACTGTAAAATACTGATAAACAAAGATTTGGCTCAAAAAGGAGTGGGAAGAAGAAAACTTATTTGCTCCCACTCCCTTGTCGTACTTTTAAATGATGTGGTTGCTACAGTTACTTTGCTTAGCCCTTGGTGTCTTTATAAAGTCACACATAAAGTTGGTGACACACTGTATGTGCACATGTTTACATGGAATGCTAAAGTTGAAATACATCACAATATACTACACTTTATACAAGTGTATGTCACTTTCCATACCAATACCAATCAGTACTACAGTTATTACTCATATAATCATCACCATATCCATTTTATATTATTCATATTGATAATTGTTGGCTTTCTATTGAATTTATACTTTTAAAATAATTAAATAATAATTAATAAAATAAAATAATTAATTAAAAATAATTGCATTATATTATATACAAGTTAAATTAATGCATAATCAAACCGATTGGTGCTGATGGGAACCAGATTTCATTTTGATGGTGTGTGTTATCCATAAAGGGAGGTCTGTGGACCTGCCCCAGAGGAGCAGCTAAGACAAACATGAAAAATGACTAGAAACATGTGAACTTCGGTGACACAGGAGCCTCATATCATTTAAATTCACTGCCAAAGCAACAGGTCTGTGCTTTGTTGGTGTGTGCTTTGTTGGTGTGTGCTTTGTTGGTGTGTGCTTTGTTGGTGTGTGCGTTGTTGGTGTGTGCTTTGTTGGTGTGTGCTTTGTTGGTGTGTGCTTTGTTGGTGTGTGCTTTGTTGGTGTGTGCTTTTGTTGGTGTGTGCTTTGTTGGTGTGTGCTTTGTTGGTGTGCCAGGATCAGAGAATATGGATAAATATGTTTGGATACAATTAAAGGAATGTCAAGTTGACTAAATTCATCTTATTGAACTAAATCTACATGGAATTTTCATTGACTAAAACAAAACTACATTTTCATTAAAAGACTAAGACTAAAATAAAAAATATGCTGTCAAAAGACTGGTACTGACTTTAAGGTTTAGAAATAGAAAGTAAAAGTATCAAGTAACTGTGAGTATCCCATTTTACGATTGTATTTAAAAACAGGAAACAGACACCGAGCTCATTTCCACGGGAAAAATAATACTTTATTAATACACTTATATTGTATATCAACATTTATAGACAAAATACAGTATGTACATCAAACATCTTTCAGGTAGGTCCCAAAATATAAAATCTTAAGTACCTCTTTCTATAGAAAACTAGTCCTCTGGTTAAACTTTGACATTCACGTCCTCCTCCTCGTCCAAACTGCAGTGTCCTCACAGTAATGTACAGAGGGAATAAAGAGAGCTTTATCTTCACCAGTAAAAGGCAACAGCAAATACAAACACCAGGTTTGATTTGAGATACGCAGGTCCAGCACAGTGCTACAGTATGCACACACACAAATATACAAGAAAGGCTCCGCTGTCCGCCCCTTACAGCTAACGCCTCTGTCCACCAGCGAGAGCGGGTATCAAAAATAGACATGTACAACAATGCTATGGACAGTAATTACATAAAACCGCTTTGTCTGTGTTTTTGTTTAAGAATGCATTCAACGTGGTCTGGTGGTCTGTGCACACGTGCAAGTCACACAGTGTGCCATCGAGATAAGAAGAGTGCCCGGTGCAAGGGGAACTTTGGGTTGAGTCTTTGCAGCTAAAAGTTTTGGTGCAAAAAAACAAAAAAACAAAAGAAAAGAAAAAGTAAAAGGGGGATGGCAAAGTGAGACGCAAAAAAGTGTCATTTTCAAATCAGCAGCATCTTTTTAAAATGTCTTTCTTTACATTCATCCAGAAGTGAGGAGGGCAGGTCCAGTTTACATTACATAAATTATTTAAAAAAAAACATTCGGTAAGAGATAAGTATATGGCTAACATATGTACTAGTCTGGCCAGCCAAACCCATAGATGTTTAAAAAAAAAAATAACTCTACCATTTAAGGAATTGAAAATGAAAGGTAGTAGCAATATATTAGTAGCCTGGTGATCAAGGCCCATTGAGATTTTATTTTCAAAGTGAATTGGGTCTGGATGCCCCTCCGAATAACCTGTTTCTATCAACCGATCAAACTTTTTAAAATAGGCCTGCTAAAATGGAGCAGGTTATTCTGGGTGCTTAGAAATAGAAATATGCTATATTGGTACTGCCTCCGTTTTCAGGCTGGTTAAAAATTGCACTTGTTTGGATTCCATGAGAATTAAGATAATAAAACACAGAAGGGAAGGCTGGCCAGGCAACATAAGAAAGCACTGTGTTGTGGGACATATGTTTGACAAGTCTGAAATGGCTCAGTTATGGTTACGCTCCTCCCACTAATACTGTGTAAATAATGTTCACGTGAATTGACTCCTCATCTTCTTCACTCTTTGGTTTCCTGGTTGAGGGGTGGCACTTGCTTGAGCGCCTGCAGCAGGGCGGGCGAGTCCATGGGGGAGTGGGAGGAGGCGGCCGGAGCAGGTGAGCCTCCCCTGGCTGGGCGTTCGCTGCTGGGCGCGGCCGGAGACGAAGCCCCCATTCCCGGTGGGTACAGCATGGGGATACTGGTCCCGGGGTACCAGCACTTCTCCAGCATGGGGAGATAGGCTGCGGCCGATGGTGGAATGAGGTAGAAAGGCATGCACAGCGGGTGAGGGGGAGGAGGCGGGCCATGGGTGGGGGAGACGCTGGAGTAACTCCCGTAGCCGCTGGAGGACGACGACGATTCCCCGCTGGAAACCTCGTCCTCGGACGACTCCACTCTTGCGCGCTTGTGTCGGGGCATGTCTTCTTCCTGCTTGATGGGGGAGCCCTGCCTGTCACTCAAAGCCCGTTTAAGGTGACCGCCCTGGCTGTAGTACTCGGGACGTGCCGCCTGAGCCCTGGATTCGCCCTTCTCCAGCTCCCCGCCGTATCCGCTGTCTGTATCTGTGTCGCTCCCGCTCTGCTCCCCGTTCTGCCTGGCGTACGCCCTTTGGATCACCGAGACGCAGTTCTTCACATACCCCTCGCTGATGGGCTTGAGGGGCGGACTTAGTCTTGGGTGGACCTCTTCTGGGGTTTGGGCTTGCCTGCAGGCCGGGGCGTCTTCTGAATGTGGGGTGGAGGGGGTACGGGGTCGGGCGGGCGGCTGCAGCACCTCCGTGGCGACTTTGTGGAGGTGGTTGATGACGTAGGACAGGCTGAAGTCGCGGTCGGTTTCGTGATTGGCGATGTACTGCAGGACCTCCTTGGCGCACATGTGGAAACCAGATCGAAACATCTCCTCCGACTTCTCCTGGCTGACAACTGGCTGCTCTGTAACCACAAAAACAGCAATTTGAATACACTGAACTCTTTGGCCAACATTTGCATCATCTAATTCCGTTTGCGCGTTCTTTCAAAGGCAGATTTGAATGCTCTCTTACCGATTTGCAAGCCATTCTGAAGGGCCAAGATCTTCTGCTGTTGCTGCTCTAGAACGGAGGAGAGGGCCTTGACGTGCTTCAGAGTCAACTCCAGGACAACTGCCTTCTCCAAGTGACCCAGAGTCTATGGGAGATAAAACACAAGTAGATTATAGCAAATGATCAAACCTTTAGTGTTGAATCCTGATTTGGGTAACTTGAACGGGCTAATGCAATCCAATACTCCCAAAAGCATAGGGAATTAATTCATTATTGCAGAAAAATGTGTATAATAAAATAAAACTGTTTATTGTACATTTATAGCACATAAAACCAAATTCCATTTGGCCTACTACCATAATATTTGATTCTAAGATCTTGGTTTTAAAAAGGCAATCCCTTATGTAATAACTGGGTTGATTATTGTACTTCAGGCTGTTAGGCCCTAATTTAAGTATATGTTGAATTGAGAGCAGTACATTATTTGCCAAATTCATTAAATTGCAATTTTTCACACATTTAAGGTGGAATTTCACACCATTTTTGTCTCTATTGAGCTATGAAAGGACCACGCCCCCCTTTCCATTCATGACTGCTCCTGCTGCTGACGCACGAGGCGTCCCGTTGTGCAATATCGCCAGACAACCACTGGAGGGCGCATGCCACTGCACTAACCCCTCTCCACACTGCACAGTAGCGCAAGTAACTAATTATCGTCGTTTAGGAGACCAAAACTCACCGTGAGCTTTAGGTGCTCCGGTAGCAAATCCTTCAACTGCGCTATGCACTCGTTGATCCGATCCCGTCTTTTTTTCTCGATGAGTCTATGTGGCAGCTTGTACGTGTCCTGGATAATTAAAAAAACAAGGAGAAGGAAACAACTGTTGAGTGCGTGAACTCGTCGGAGAGGCGAAGTGGGAGAGTCCGAGCTGTTATGTCATAGCAGGAATTAGGTCAACCATTTATGGAGCTGCGAGAGCAAATTGCCAGCGGGACGGGCTAAGTCAACATGGCTTGGGTTAACCAAAGCCTACGCGTAATGCGTAATAGAGATATAATACACAACTGACCTTGCTCTCCTCGCTCCGTTTCATGCCACGTCTTGGTTTATACACGTACATGGGGTAATCCAACCTAAAGGCGCAACAAAATATGAGAGAAATATGTTAAAATGGCACGTTTGAAACAGAAAGTGCATAAACGAGCATACTGTTGAGGACTTTGACAAGACAGATTCTAAAGTGCGACTTACCCCGCATCTGACATATCCGAGTGGTGTTTGGACAGAGGCGGAGGCGGCTGCGAGCTCGCGATCCTCTCCATTTTTACGCAGTTAATTCCAATTACGCACTTACAAACTTGCGAGAAAAAGCTATCCAAAAAGTTTAAAACGGGCTAAAATGTGATGAAAAGTCCAACAGTTGTCAAAAAATATGTCATTATTGTCAGTAGGGTTTGTAGATTTCGGCGATTTCTGCAAGTAAAGTTGAAGATTTCGCCCCAGTGTTGGCGGTGGCGCGTGTTTGAAGGGAAAGTAGGGAAAGACAGAGCGAGGAGTAAAATAAACCTCTCCGACTCTGCGCTCAGTCTGACCTAACTCTGTCACATGAGGCTCACGTGTTAAACGGCGCTGGAGCCTGGACCGTCGCTCCGCCCTCTCTCCCGCAGATTAGGGACCCGATTGGTGGGTAGGAGTGTGGCGTAAGCGCAGGGGGCGGAGTGGAGCCGATCCCGTGTACCACCATGCTGAAGTGTATGGAAACAAGAAGGGCGAGACAGAGGAGAGAGAAAAGAAAAAAAGAAAAAAGAAAAAAGAAGCGAGGGATGGGCCCAGAGTGAGCGCGCCACAGAGAAGGAGAACGTGCTGGCGAGCGCTCAACTGAACCGACCTTCCGCCAATAAAAAAGCACAATAACAGCGTTTACGCACTGTGGCAGCCGCCGCAGACCTCCACAACATCCTGAGTGTAAAGCAAAGACGAGCCACAAGGGCATTTTTGAGGCGTGTTGGGAATAATTAGAGCGAAGAAACATTTTATGCACTCGATTGTCTTCGTTTGTTTAGAATTAAATTAAGTAAAGTGGGACATGGAGTAGCAAGTATCAAAACGCAATTATTTTTATATGGCCAAATGAAAAGATGCACAAACCCTAAAGGTTCGTTATTTTTAAACAAAGCTTACTCTGAAAATAGAAATTAAGAAAAAACATCAAAGGACTGAAATCAAACAGCCTGTCCACAGTTCAAGTATTGGTTTAATATTTATTTAATCTGGAGAACAAGTATTCACTTTCATACACAATTATGCTAAGCAGCATGTAACCTACTCGAGTAACTATTTGTACCATTAGTAGCTTTTTAAAATAATGACTTTTTCTTCTACTGGGACACTTACTGTATTCATTTGGGTGGATCACTACTTCTACTTGAGTAAAAGTATTACAAAGTAACGTTAGTCTTACTCGAGTAAACGTTTAAGGCTATTCTTCTCACCTCTGGTCATTTATTGAATTTCTTATGTTGCTCAAAAAAGTGAGGAGCAGGAGGAGCCACGTGCAGGAGCTCCGGGGCGCGCGCATGAGTTTTTTGTGTCTCATGATGAGCCTGTGCACGCGCCTAAAAACTGTCATGAGGACGCGCCGATGTGTCACGTGGATCCCCCCTTGTTGCTGTTGTGGAGGACACGCGCTAAACTGTAGCCTGTTGACAAATTACTGGGGCCGTTTGCACAAGAAGACCTTCTAAGCGCTCCCATGGGTGTGCAGATGATGTCACAGCGGGGCAATAGAAGCCAAATGGCATCCACTCCGGAACGTTGAGGGCCGTTTGCGTTCACGCGACATCACAACATTCTAAAAAGAGCAAAGTGAGGTGGAGCAGGGCAGCTGAACATTCTATGCTGGTAACTATGGTAACGGTCAAAAGGCAGATTTCTAGTCTTAGTTTATTGATGTCTCTGTAATTCCTGGACCAGTCCACGTGAAACAAAAACGGCCACAAAGTTCAATGTCTCCTTTTTCAACTATGGCCGAATTATTTTCTCATAAAGGTGTCCAAAACATGTGGCTCATGTTGGTCAGTAGAAAGGACTTTCAGCCTTTCAATGAATTAATACTTTTTTTAAAATATAATTTTGAGTGTGATTATATATTTTTTCCTTAATTTAAGAGTAAACAATTTCCCCACAGGCAGAATTCTTGAAATTAGTTTCTCGAATGAAGGGCAAATACAAGTTTTAAGAAGATGTTACGAATTCATGGATTGCTTTTTGCAGTGTAATCTACTTTCTTTTACAAACATAGTCAGGTGAATAAATATTTATCCAGAATGAAATTGAAGTTGCGATGGCCCCATGACATAATTCCGCTTAGGGCCCCGTGAATGCTTGGGCCAGCCCCGTACGGCGCTATCAAATAATGATCAAATATAACCTTTTATCAAATATTATTTTTTTCCTTCCAAAACGGTTTCTCTCCCATATAGTTGTATTGGCACCTGCTCCAACTGAAAGTGCATGTGGCAAGTATTGAAATTCCTCTTATTCTTACCAAATGTGACAAGATAATGCTCATGGAAGTATTTTTTTTAACAGCTTTGCATCAGCGAAGGGCTCATGTTATGAAGAAGTTGGAAACAAAAGTTGATTTTCTTATGTTCTAGAATGGCAGTGACTAGATAGATTTAGGGATAGTTCCATACAAGTGGGACTCACTCATTTCTCATTGGTATAATATGGTCGGCACGGCAACGGTTATGGAAATTCTACTATTTGTATGCCACTTACTGTGCCCAAGGATCAATGAAAACATGACAAAGACAACTAATAAATATAAAAATGATGTGCAATCTTAAATTTAACACTTTTGTTTGCTTCTGATTCTGTTTTGGTGAAAATCTAGTCTGATGCACTTTAAGCAACCTGTGCCTTTCGAAAAGTAAAAAAACAATATGGCAAAGAAACAAAGTAAGAGATCATTATTTTTGGAAAGTGACTTGAAAACTTTTAGAACAACCAGCACATTGTCTTTGTTTCAGATTTCTGCGTCATGTTGAAACCTGTTGTTTTTGGACATGAGTCATTCACTGAACTTATTATTACAAACTATGTCATAATGTTGTCTCAATGGGTCGAGTGAACCCAATACTGTGTAGTGTCTCATCTCATGGAATTTATGTCTCGACCAGTGTTGGGCAGTAAGGGGTTACCGAGTAATCCACTATTGTAATAATTACATTACTTTTTGAAGTAACGCCGTAATGGAACGCAATAGACCCTTTTGCTGCTTACATCATCAGTGACACCAGCTGGAGGCAGGAAGTGAGCAAGAGAAATAAGTTTAAACTAAAACTAGAGATTATAAGTGTAAAACTACAACTAAAAAATGTGGTCCTGTTGTGGTTTAAGGAGCGAGAACAAGAGGAACCACATTTGAGATGATAAATTAGGTTTTATCTGATATTTCCAACAACAGTTAGACATTTGTTTATCGTTACTATGACAACAGCTACAATGGAAATAGATAGGAATCTAGCTTTCCGCCTCCAGCTAAGCCTGGAATGTTTACAAACAATGAAAGGGTCTACTACAACTGCAAAACTGGTAATGACATCATTATTACTTTATCAATTCAGAAATGGGTCATTTCTGAATTAGCTTGGTTGCCGTGGGTTCCAGTTGCATTCTGCAGTTAGAACAGCGGATGGTAGGACAAATCCCTGCTGCAGCTGCTTAGTTTTGCATTCGAGCTCTGCTAATAATGTGAACGGTAGAAAAGGGAACGGAATATACCTCACAAAAGCCGACCTCACCATCACAGCTCTAACGTCTGCTCAGTTTCGGTGCTGTATATTACTTTTCTTTTCTACCGTTCACATTATTAGCGAAATCATGCGGCTGTGACAGGAATTTGTCCCACCGTCCATGTGCGAACTGCCGAATACAACTGGAAACCATGGCAACCAAGCCTATTCAGAAATTGGCAATTACTTTTTCATAATACCTTGACACCTGAAAATGTCTTATTATTCATAAAAAGGCAGATATTTGGAAAAATAGGAGGAATGGATACACGTCAGTGTTTTCTTTCTGGAAATACAGACATTATTTTGAGTTAATTTTGTCTAAAACAAAGAATACTGTGGTCCGTTTTGGTCTTATGCAGGAAACTGAAAACAACTCCACGTCGAACTTATTGAAAGACAAGGTGAGGGCAGCACAGCAGTTCAGACTTGTGGCAGGCCTAAACAGACCTGCTCGATCCTTAAAAAACTAAAGTAACTAGTGATCTGTAATCAGATTACTTACTAAAATAATTCAAGTAACTAGACAACTTTTAGAAGAAGCAGTCAGTAATGAGTAGTTGGATTACTTTAACAGAGTAATCTGCCCAACACTGAACTCCACCCTCATATGTACCATGAAAGAAAGAAACATACCGATATAATACTTTTAGATGTAGTTGTGGTATTTATGTTTAGCAATATTGGATGGTTAAAAGCTAAAGTAAGCCTAATTAACCTTGCCCTTAGCCTTCAAAACAAAACAAGTCTGAGCACATCAAAGCATTTTACACTCTGTTTATTTAAATAACCTTCATCATGAACAATCCCCACATTTGTTTGTATAAAACGATTAAAAAATGTACTAAAGCAGCACCCCAGTTATTAATAACATGTACTTAACATTTACTCCTGTGTGCTGGACTACTGCTACGAACATTCAGTGCGTCAAAACTAAATACAGATTAACATCTCAGTGCAGAAAGGACAAACGTAAGTGTCTAGTGTTTCTCCCAAAATACTTTAACTCTGTGACCTTATACCAACATTTCAAATATTACAAAACTATACCTCTAAAAATAAATGACTTCATGACAAAGCACATAAAAGACTACCAGGACGTGGTGGTAGCACAAATATTTAAAATACAATGTGGTTTCCTCAATTTTCTCAAGTTCATTAGAAATAACATTATCTTTTGGTATAAAATTAAATACTCAAAAGTCTGAATAATTTATAGATTTGCATATTATTAATTATCATTTGAACTCAACAGTCGCACCCACTTTGAACCTTCCTGTGAATATTTACTATAGACCTTTCTATTATTAAGTGCTAAACGATTGGTGGAAGCTAATTGGCTGTGTGGGAACTCATCACCATAAAACACATCATTTTATTTATCAGAAACTTTATCAACTTTATTTTGAAGTACTTGGTATTTTATTTTATTTAAAATAATAATGCTAATATGGGTAGTTAACACATGGCTTATTAGCTTCCATTGTGAATTTTAAAAAAAGTTTTAGGAAAAAATGTACTTCTGGGACGGAGCAGGTGTTGATTTGGGCAAGACTGTTGAGTTACTTTGAAAAGTCATAATCCTTCAAAATTAGTGGTTCTCAACTGGTGGGTCAGGTCCCAAGAATGGGTCATAAGTTCCACTTATGAACTGATTTGGCTGTGATTATGTCTTAAAACGGGTAGGTCCCAAGTATTCAAGACAATAACAATCTTTTCTACCTACAATGGGCACTTAAAGCACTTTTTTTCTATATTTCCACCAGAGTGTCTCGGATCTCTTGCCTCGGAAACATTTTAGCCACATCTTTTCTTCACATTGTATATAAAATAAAAAATTCAAGAGTGAGCTGAGTCAGTGACTCTCTGGAAACCCAAGGCAAGGGCTCTGTGGGCGTACTGATATGACATTTAGCACTGGGTGTAAAGCAAACATAACTTTTACATCTTGTAAAATGCTTTTGTAATTGTGATTAAAGCAATACAATTGGTACCAGTCAAATCAATCTTTGATTTTACCTCCTATGTGGGGATAGAAATGTAACCTGGCAAGAGCCAGATTGATAATGTGTAGCACTCTTGATTGAGTTCTCCACAATATCAATCTGGGATTGCTCCCATCAAAAGAGGGACATGCAGCAGAATACTTCAAGCTGATTGGGCAAAGCGCTGCTACTTCCTGTTGGTAAAAATGCACAAAGTGCCTCTCGCTGTCGTTCTTTCAAAAAGAAAATCGTGGATTCTGCTAAAATAGATGTGATAGCAGCGGCTACGCCTCCGTCCTCCTGCGCTGCCAAGTTTTATTTTGCATCGGCTCAGCACTTCTTGTGTTTGTAACACACGGATATCCCATCCCTAAACCAAAATACTGCGAGGTGATTGGCCCAAACCACAGCTGGTTTTGTACAAACGTTTAGGGTGGGAGCAGTACAAGATGGATTCTCGTGTGTTTGTGAACTGACAAATGAGAAATTCACCTTGTAGGCAGGGAAATAAGCATTTCTAAACAAATTTCAATAGGCTACTCTACTTTTGATAGTAATAATAATAAAATTAACATAAAAAGTACCTAAATGTTTTAAATACTGTTACGCAAAGAGCCACAAACCCATACAGCACTGTCCTTTGATAAAAACAACATTTATATAAAGTGGGTTAAATCTGATTCCATAACGTCATGTAGAATCAGATTTATACCTTGATTGAACCAGTTTAGAACCACTAATTGTAGTACGTGCTGTAGACCTGAGTTTAGAAGTACCACAAGAGAAATAGTCAAGTAGAAAACAAAGACCACTTAGGAAGTAACTATCATTTAAACTTTGGCATGTAATTAGTAAAAGGCATTCTTCTCAGTCTTCAAAAGGCACTTGGTAAACACTACAAGTAGAACTGCCAGAAAAATAATAACAATAAATATTAATTAGTATCCATTTTGTGATAAAGGTTGTGGAGTGAGGAGATTGGAGGCACAATATTGAATGAAAAGTCCAGGATTTTTAGGCTGGCTGCTGTGGGTTGATGTTCATGTGAGGAGGGTGACCCAGGAGACCGATCCGCTGCTTTTGCTTCCTCTGCTCAGTCATCTGTGAAGAACCAAGCACAAGACCAGTCAGCTACTATGGGCTTCAGGCAGGTCGCAATAATGATCTGCTATTACTATGGCCAGGGGCAGGTATTGGGTCATTTGCAGAGGCTGATGAATGTTCAACAGGGTTCCCACTCTTTATTTGAAATGACTTTCCAGGTAATTTCCAGGATTTTCCATGACATTTAAAAGTGCAAATACAAATACAAATATACATAAGACATTGTGATCAGGTATTTTGCGGTCTTCTCTGCCCTCCTCACTCTCCAGCGCCCCCTGTGGATGTAATCTAATAATGGCTAAAGCCTATAGCTTTTTTGTCTAAAGAGATTCGAGCTTAGACATGTAAATCATACGTTTTCTTGGGAACATGGTAAAATGGGGGGTTTGGGAGTCCTCCCCTGGGAAAATTTTGAAATAGAAGATACTTTTTCCTGTGTTCTGGAGCAGAATGAGCCAGTCTTTAGTCTGGTGGGCAAAGTATCGCTTAGATTCATTAAGCAAAGGGAGAAGACATATTTTCAACGAGAAAAAAAAATCAGCTTTTCTATATGGAAACTTCAGCATTTTAGATAAACTACAGTATAAAAAATACAAAAAGAGAAAGGATAATCAAAGTTTCAAGACTATGGAGATCAAAAAGTTATGAATAAAATACTAACGCAATTGCAGTTTTTTTGTGATGGATTATATTTGCGGAAAGTAAATTTGATGTTGCGATTTAATGAAGAAAAGTTGGAGAAAAAGTTATTATTTACATTTTTAAGTCAGGGATAGATAGAGGGAAAGTTCTACAAAGTACGGACACGCTTATTTCTCATTGGTATAATATGGTTGGCACGGCAACATTTATGGATTGTTTACCTCCACGTATGTCACTTCCTGTGCCCATGTCCAATAAGGAAGTAAAAAAA
>OMNZ01017367.1:7823-22813 GCA_900303255.1 Lesueurigobius sanzi
CCAACCGTGAGGTCTAAGCGGCGGGGCAGGGGCGCGTGGGCGGACATGCTGGGTGCTGGCAGCGTGCTCCGTCTGCTAGTGAGTAATGTGACTACAGACATGAACAAACCATCACCTCCCCATCCCTGCGCTACCCTCCTTCTCCTGTCCTGTACCCCTCTTTTTTTCTTTCCTCCCTTAAAATAAAAAAAAAAAAAAAAAAAGACTAGGAAGGCTCCCGCTGTGACTTGGCGCACCCCACTGGACAGCTGGAGACTTAGAGGCGAGGAGTCGGTGCCAAGCGCGGGGCAGGGGAGCCGTAAAGGTGCAGGGCCCGCGGTGGCTCCCATACCTGCTAGCTGATCACCGGCCCATCATCTGTAATTATCCCCACTTATAGCAGCCAGGTAACGCTCGCGCAGACTCAGCCAAAAGCATCGCGGCACATGAGAGAAGTCTGCACCCGAAACCAAACTTGAGAAAAAATCTATCTCATTATCTGGCTCTGATGAGGAAGTGGTCTCTGTTCTTATTATTCTGATTGATACACTATTACGGCTGCAGTAATAGCCATAATAGGCCTCTGCATTGTTGAGCCACAGCTAATTATATTCCCTAACAACAATTTGCTCAGTCAGTGAGAGCTTGTTATTAGCAAACCCAAATGAGGAATACAGTATAATGAGAATAGTATACACATATATTTACCTCCGCCTTGGAGCGCGTGTTCCTGCCAGTGTGGGGTTGTTGGTGGTAGTTTAGTTTGTTAGCAAGACCACTTAATAAGGGATGGTGGGCTTTTTGTGGAATTATCAGCATGTTGAAAATGGTCCAGGAAAGGCATTTTGGGCTGACACGAACAAAAGCTGTGATATGGAATAGTTTTAAAACATACAGAGATGGTTGTAGTTGGCCAAAGATACTGTCGATTTATGGTTTTACTGTTGGAAACAGCAAATCGCAAGCACTATTGGATTATTATCATGTACAAAAGCTGCTAACACAATGGTTTACAAACACAGGGGATTCTTGTAATAGTTTTTCAGTCCATATGTTCTTTTAAATGTTAAAATCCTCTGAAAACATACTGTACAAATGCAAATACAACCGCATTCGTAATTCTCATCAGAAATATCGCAACTAGCTTTGTTTTTGTTTTTTTCTCAAATCTTGCAGCCCTCCAAATGAGCATTTACCCTTGAATTAAGAGAGCAAAGTGTATCAATGCAAGATGATAGACATATTACATTGATATTGTTGATTGAATAATGTGATAGTTGGGTTACCTTTGATGGCGCACTCTAAATCTAGGCGAACAAAGTGTAGCAATGCGTCTTCAGATAGCTTTGACCCCCTTTGTCAATTGCCACGCCTGCTATATGTAGATGATATTAAAGCGAGACAGTTAGTCATGGTCCCCTATAGCTCCTAAAGTAGAATAAATCTATCCTTTAAGAAAAACACACCACTTTAACGTTATAAATAATAAGATAAGCCCCTCCCGCGTGGAGTAGCCCTGGCCCATTTTCCCCGCCCTTATTGTGAAAGTATGTGCCTAATCTTGATTCATCAGTTACTCGAGCTTATTATGGAGCGGTGACAGCGCGCTCGGGTCGGTGATAAATGACACCGCTCAGGCCACATTCACAAACGTGAGGCTCAAGTGCCAATTATCTATGCAGACCTGGTTAATAAGAGATCTCGTGTTAACTATCTGATCCCAGCGTGAGCGTCATTTGTCACCAAGGCCCCTGTTTACCTCGGAGACCTCCCCTGCCTAACATATGTAAAACCTGCATCTTTGTTCCTGTAATAACCTTTTATTAACGGCCTGACATCATGATTAAGTTTGGTCCAAACATGCTCACAATGAGGTACACAATTACCCGGGGCGCTCGCACCACCACCGCACATCACAGTCACCGGAATAATGAATATTGAGCTGCTGTTTGATCCATTCCACATCGAAAGCCCAATTTGCTGGAGCACCTGGAGCTGTGCCACTGCATGCAGTTTTTTGAGGCGATGATGGATACTCATGGGAGCTTATTTCCATGCACACATCTTCTCCTGATTTGTAAAGATGATAAGTGCTTTGACCTTAACTCATCATTACAGCTCATTAAAGCTTTTGTTTGCTCCACCTTGGCAGCAGCCGCTTTAAATCAGCTGCTTCAGAGGCATTAGCACTCGCCACTGCAAAGAGTTGTCTGCATGTCTGTGGTTTAGTTTTCATTTAGTAACTTCTCCGAGGTCTCAAGGTCTCAGATTAATAAACACTTGCTGTGGTCAAAAGAGCAGCAAAGCAGAGGGAGGTGAGATGCCCCCTGTCCTCTGCGAAAAGCCATCTCTGCATCCCGCATCCTGATGTCTGGCTCACAGCCTTACTTACTCCTTCCCTGGGAAAGTAGCAAATAAAACTATTTGCAGTTCTGGGTAGCCAAGGGACTTTGTCTTCCATCAAGAAACACCTCAGAGCTCGTAAGTGCAAGAGTTGTAAAAGACTTCCAGACAGCACTTGGAACATTTGCTTTAACCTTAGTTGTCCAGTGCGAATGATTTTGTGAAATAAATAATTAATGGAGTGTTTTTGTATCATTGCTCAGTTATGGAGTCAGTAGGAAGCCAGGTGGAGCGATCAGATCTCCACAGCATCCCCACTTCCTGTCCCCCACAGATCGCTAGACTGTCTAAGCAGCATCTGCTGAGGAAAATAAAGCCCCTTTCCCTTCTCATGTAGAGAAGATCATTTGCATAATATCCCCCTCTGTAAGGTGAAAACAGAATAATAATTGGTTTGCCCTTTTCTCTCTGTGTGTTGTAAAACAGTTAGGAATTAATTTGAGGATAACAGTGCAATTAATTCTAAATGCTAAAGATGGTGTGGGGGCTCTTATTCAAAAGAGGAGAAAGGATACAGAGGCTGAGGTCACGAGACAAAGACTTGTAGTGTGGCTAAAACTTAACTCTACTACACTTAAAGAGCTGTGGAGGCTGGGGCTGACAAACACGGCCGACCTGTGCGCTCATTTACCCTCCACACTCACTGTAGAGTCTGTGACACACTGCTCTGTTGTTTGGATACTGTCTTAATGATGAATAATGGTGCTGCAGCAGGAAAAAGGTTGCGTTGAACACTTGAATTCATGAGTCTATTTTAACCTCGTTACAGTGTGCTGTAAATTTAGCATGCATTCCCATTATGCCTAATGAGCGACACTCTAATCAGTGCTTAACTGGGTGTTCTGTTCTTGTTTTAGTGTGTAAGGACTGATCATCTGTGCTTCCTCAGACACATGCCACTAACAGCGCCTGTGGGTATAGCCCTGCGGTCAAGGCCACAACAACAGAGCTTTGATTTTTCTACGCATAGTTTGGTCATTGTAATCAGGACAACAGTCGTGACAACTGGAGGTTATCTAGGTCCAATCCCACTTGAGCCATACCGACATGTCCAGTCACAGTCATGCGGCTGCAACAGGAAGGGCATCTGGTTTATTATGATGCAGTCAATGGGGAACATGACCTAAAGAATAAAAAAATGTTCAAAGTGATAGTCTGTAAGTCTAAATGTATTTCAAATTTAAAAGAATAGAATTAGGGCTGGGCCTTATCGTTTCATATGTCGATATCGGGGTCTGAGTTTTGTATATCGTTGTAATTTTTGATGTCATTGTGGATGCGATATAATCATGTGCACTCAGCTGATTTTGACTGAAGTCAGGACCAGCGGCAGACGGAGAGCACAGCTAATGCTACGCTCAGCTCCATCAGAGCAGCATAAACACTGACTGTTGAGGCTTTAGGGGCAGGTGCTTAAAACGTCAAATGAATTGAAGGATGTTTGTGGCTTGAGTAGATCACATTTGCAAGGAAATTAGCCTGGCGCTAAAAGAAAAAAATCCCAATAGGAGTAAAGATGGGATTTTGAAATATTTTGTCCGTTGTCAATTATATCATCAAATACAGTATATTGTCATTGTGACATTTCTTTCTTATATTGTGATATTGATTTTAGGTCATATCACTCTGCCCTAAATAGAATAGAATGTGTGTAATTGGCCGACAAGTGTGTCAAAAATAAGGCCTTAAAGGTCATTAAAAAGCATTAAATAGAATTCAAACTGGCATTAAATCAAAAGTTCTTGGAAAATCATGACATTCCCCAACTAGTTTTACAGCATAAGTTTGTCAGAAATACAAAAATTAGGGTCTAGACTGGAGTTTTGGCAGAAATCATACTGTATTTCTGGTCAAAAGTTGTCTGATGTATCAAATTTTCTATTGAACGTGGAAATTAATATTAAATATGTTCTGATTTGTGGCATTTGTAGCATTAAAAATGTCGTATTTGGGCATTGAAAGGCATGGACCTTTAAAGGCATTGGAAGACAGTCTGGGATTGCGTTGTTTGCTGCTCAAACTCTGGTGAGGACGCTACCAGACCAATCACAGCACGGGAGGCGGGAGTTAGCTATGCATCATTTTCAGGGTCTACAAACTAGACAAGATGGCGCCCGCAACGGAGCGATGTTTTAGCACTGCCTTACCTTCTGTTTAGAAAGAGCTGAACTTGTCCTTAAAACCACAACAACTGACTGCTCTGAAGGTTTTTCTTTTTTAAAAGGACGTTTTTGCCACTCTTCCTACTGCGTTTACATCACATCAGTGTTTCTCTGATTGGTTTACGATGGGTTTCTTAGAGCATTGAAAGCCAGTCAACGGCGCAATCCCAGACTGTCTTCAGTATCTCGACCCTAACCCCTAACTACTCATTTACTATAGTCCCGCACTGTATAGTAGACTCATTTTATTGGCAATTCGGACACGTTTCTCTTCACTACTTTCTCTTGGCCGCTGATCACATGACTCAAGCACCACTGTGATGTGATCTGCGGAGGAGAGATAGGGAGCAGGCCGTCCGAAATGTCAACAAGATGAGTGCACTACATGTGCTGAAAAGTTCGCAAAACTCTGCAAATAATGCATTTCTGCGACCAAGACCGACCAAATTCAAGAGACACTTTATTATTTGGGGATATATGTCAGATAAGTTTTAACGTGGATTTTACAATAATGTAGAAAACGCCTTGGATTGTTGCATTTTGCCTGAGAAGAGAAGCTAGCAGTCTCAAGCTAAAGGTAACAGCTAACGTTAGCATCTTTCCCTCGTAGCGGGTCATATTTAAGGGGGTTTTATTCATAAATAATCCACAACACGCCACTAAAGCCGTGTTTTGGAGCGTTTCATTCATCCGTGTTGAGTCCTGACGCTGTGCGCTGTTTACGTCCGATACTCGCAGTGCATTGTGGTCTATATTGACCGGTTTAGTGACCATCGCTGTTCACTACTTTTCGAGATGCATTGTGGGAAATTTTGAGTGCACTACGTTTTTTTCTCTGGACATTCGGACACCCCTAGAAAATGGAATATCCACTACTGTATATAGTACACTACATAGAGAATAGTGTGGACATTCGGACACAGCCTTAGAGTCAGAGTGGCTTGCTGGTACCAAGAGGTTGTTTACTTTTAAAATGTCTCTCTCTCCTCATTTTGTAGACCTACAAAATCATTTTAAGGGGAACAGTTATGCAATTAGAGATGGAGTATTTTCTTCCCCTTCCCCTTCACAGTAATGCAGGAAGTAACATACATTTGTCATTGGATATCAGTACGTCCTTAGTAACTGCTTATCAAATTCATAGGTTTCAGATGCTAGGCCTGTCATGTCTAATGCAACTTTGACATAGCCACATGCATATATATCTGTTGCGTCACCATGTAGGCCAGCGCCAGGCGTTAGCATATCCAGTGTTGTAACAGTGGCCTGCACATGTCTCCCCTCCTGTAGCCTGTCCTATTAGGAGTAGTGGCTTCATTCGCCCGCACTTCCACAGTGGAACAAGGAACACGCCTCACCATGAGTCCCAATTACACCTAATGATGGCGAGAGGATGGAGCACATGCAGATTGTGCCGCAGTTCCTTTGTCACGCCAGGCACAAGGCGCGATCATTTATCACACCAGTCATATCCTGCCCTGCTCCCCGAGCTCAGACAATGAGTCCCCGCACATCATCCATGCTGTTATTTGTGTTTAACTGCCAGGAAAGGGGGAAATAAAGGGCCCGTTACAAGGCGTTGCAAAGGCATGAGCTGTATCCTGCATGCAAACCCCAGAGTGACAGGAAATGTGAGAGGAGATGTGTCCTAATCTGCAGTGGCTGGTAGGCATCTGGGGTAATAAATGTTGGAAGTGAAAAGCCACCAAAATATTGTCCGGAACTTGGATTATAGTGAGAGAGAGTGAATGTTTGTTGACACTGTGTTGATTGTCGACTGTTTTAGGGAGTATAGTTGTTTCATTTGTATTTTTCATGAACATGGCCCCAGATATGAAATACAGAAGTCAAGTATTGATTGCAAGACCCTAAAGCTTAAGGTTTTGCAATAAAAAAGATTCCCTCATTTCCAAAATTCCAGCACATGTCCACAATAATGCAGAATTTCATTAGTTAATGTTCGGTGACTGAAATCTCAAGATTCATTCTGAACTCATGAACTCAAAGTAGAAGTCCGTAAGATTGAAAAATGAGGAGAGCGAGAGAGAGAGAGCAGAGAGCGATAGAGAGATTTTAAAAGTAAACGATCTAGCCCCCTCCTGATTGGACCTGAAAAACCCTCCTCATTTCCTGTGTGCGTTGACAGTCCAGCTCAGAGGAAAACTCCTCCCATTGGTCATAGTTATGGCAACAGGGATTCTGATTAGTTACTGAAATCAACATAGGGAGGGACTTTGGAAAAAATATAATTATTTAAATATTAATATTAATTAATTTAGACTTAACAAACTGTCACCTTAAGGCAGGCATGTCCAAAGTGCAGCCAGGGGGCCAAATGCGGCCCTCAGACCAATTTTTAGTGGCCCTCAAGCCACTTCATCACCAGAGGCTTGAGGGCCTTAATAATTCCACACACTTAAAACCTCAAAAGTGTGTTACTTTTTTGTTAAAACTTTGTTTAAACCTCTCTTAAATACACCTAGTTGGATCTGACCACAGATCTGTGGCCCTTCATGCTGTTTACATGTCAATATGCGATCCCCCTGCCTTAAGGTATGGTATGTCCATTGTCCACAAATGTATTTATTTATTTATTTCCATGCAGCTCAATGACATCCATGTTTAGCTGTCATTGTAGAGCCTTTTAGTAAAGGAAATTCTGTGTGTAGTGCCTTTAAATATGAATTCAAGTCAACATACTTTTTGTGCAAGTTCCCAGCAACTGATGTAAAAACCTGTATATTAACATACTGTTATATACTGAATAAAGTCAAATTGGTTAGAGATTTCTCGGCGGCAGCCAAAGCAAGCATTGAACAAAGTTGATTTGTATGTACCGTGCTTAGCTCACCTATGCGCCGCCGCCGCTCTAACAAAGCCTGAACCTATGTACTTTCGCTTGTTTGTATCAATTTGCTCTTTGAAATCCAAATGAGCGGCGTGTATTGTCTGTAGTAAGGCAGGGGAGAGCTTAGCGTGAGATTTGGGAGGCGCAGTTGTAGCGCTGCGCAGAGGCGGCTCGGCGCTTGTCAGTGGCTTTCTCCTAATCCCGGCCTGATCTTTGTGTTTGATCCGCAGCATGGTCCTGAGACGGCATGAGCAGCAGCTATTGCCGTAATTTAAAGTCAATATTGTACTCATGATCCCTCTCCCCGGGCTAACCCAGACACCCTCTCACTGCGTTGGAGGAAGTCATAGTTGCTGCTTACAGGGAATCCCGCTCCTGTGTACCTCTCTGATTCGCACATGAAGACTGCGTACGCTCGCGGAAAGTGAAGGCAACTCAGGGAGGGAGGATTAAATGTGATGTTTCTTCCTCTTTGCTGGTGCCTGCTCTGTTTCCTGAGTCAGAGGAGCACAACCAAAGCACTAAGCTGAAGCTCAATGTTGGAAATGGTGGACAATGGTGTTGTAATAGTTGTAGCCTATCACAGTGGACTCAGCATAACTCTCTTTGACTATTCAGACAGCCTACAGCACTGGGCTGGGGTTCCCAACATGATTTCAAGCAAACAGCATAGCACAGAATAAACAATTATATTTGGGGGTCGCAGTGGGAACTACTCGTCTGTATTATTGTTACTTATAGTACCTTATGGTTAAAGCATGAATCATGAATACCACATGGAGCTGAGAGAGGTTAATTCAGTTTTAAATGACCAAAAACACATTGACAGTAGGTGAGCTTTGTGACTGTTCAGACATCAACATGGAGCCACTAATAACAACACTTGTTTACCCCTTATCTGATTGGTTTACTCCGCTTCCTGTTTGCTTGGGTTTGCCTGTGGCTAATCAGAATCGCTGGTACAGCGGTGAGTCTGAATTTTTCCTTATATTTCATTTTTTATCATTCTGTGTAAGTTCTCAGTCGTACATGAATTGTCTATCGTATGCAAAGATTCTTCAGTTTTCATCTGTACTCTGTAGTTGAAGTGTAGGCCGTTTTGTTCTTCATCCAAAGAACTTCGCTGACTAGTGAACAATCAGGATGTGTGTGAGGGCCTGTGAGAGCAAGAAACACATTTGGGCAACGACTAAGAAATTGTACTGAAGTATCTCCGACTTTCATAGTTTGAAAAGTGGATAATTCAAGTAGTGCACCTTTAAGAACAGCTTCTTGAAAACCACACTCCCACTGGATTTCTTCATTCATAGAAATACATTATAAAATGTATGACAATGGCAATCATAATTGTCTTGGGAATCCTGCTTTTTTTATTGCTACAAAATATGAATAACTCTTTCTCTCTTGGTTGCACATATTACATTCATTTGGAAAGCCGATATTCCTGTTGCTTATATAAGGTTAATATGACCACTCCTACGAAGCCTATCAGAAGTGGTTATCGACTCGGGGATCCAGCTAACAAGCCCACGGTGACATCAATAGCTTTGATGATTCATTCAGAAGCGCTTTAATGGATCTAAGATTAGAAATGGTGCCGATCCACAAATCTCCTCCCATGTTATTACACAACCAGCCCAGATATTTATCCAGCAGGAGTGACATGAACTACAGTCGGCAGCTCAAGGGCCTGTTAAATCCATATGTGTCATGATCCGCGTGTTACACTAAAACTTTCGACAGAGTGCATCGCTGACAAACACTTTGATTGAGGCCATGTGTAGCTATAAATTTAAGCGTCAGGGTCAGTGAACTCTCGACGGATGGGGGTGAAATGTCAAAAATTGATTCTCTCAGTGGTCACTATTTGTTTTGTGCTGTGTCGACGTTTTATTGTGGCGTGGGCCTATTATTTAGCTAACTGCTCAGAGGTGTAGTGTCTTAAAGTGTCTCTGAAGTGGACCGTGGTGACTACATACGCTTCAGATAAAGCAAGACTACTAAATATAGAGGTTTTTTAGGAAGTAAAACAATGTAGTCCAATAGGTCCCTTATTGCTGGTCAATTTGTATGCATACTAGGCAAATTCACTTAAGTCTTCCATCTGACTGAGATTTTTACATTTTTTGCCAACACTCTCTAAAACCAAACATGCATGGAGCTTATAAATGTGCAGAAGTTGAGTTTTAGTTATAACTTTCCTAATTTAGTTAATTTTTTGGCCTAGGTTTGGCTCTGGTTTAGTGTTTTTAGAGTCTTCTGACACAATTTGCTGAAAAAACAGCGAAAAGGTTAACACCCCTTTTTCCGGAAAAATCAGGTACCCCAGCTTTAAGCAGCAGATGGATATAACCACATAGTGCACTGAAAAATAACAATTTATGCATTCTGTACACAGTATTTGTCTAATGTAAGAGGTAAGCAAATCAAGAGATTTTTTTTGCTGTAGAATATTCACAGAGAGGACAGTTGATGTTTTAAAGTGGGCTAAAGTTAGCAGGAAGTTAGCATGTTTGGACTTTAATATAAAGTGTGTAGCTGTTCATAGTGGCTTAATTTGATCAAATTGGATCAAACCCAAGATCAAATTCAAATGCCCATATAACTGAGTAATTTTGCGGCTTCTTATATTTCAACATTGCTTTGTTTTTGACCTATGAACGGCACTTTATATTGAAGTCCGAACATGCTAACTTCCTGCTAACTTTAGCCCACTTAAAACATCAACTGTCCGCTCTGTGAATCTTCTACAGCAAAAAATCCCTTGATTTGCTTACCACTTATATCAGACAAATATCCAAAATGCATAAAATGTTATTTTTCAGACGTAAATGTGAAGATCTCAGTCGATGTTTCTCCATAAATCTCAATGGACGCAGCCTCTGGTGTCACCGAAAAGGGTTAACCTTTTCGTTGCTCCCCTCTATACTAAAAATGCACTATGTTGTTATATCCATCTGCTGCTTAAAGCTGGGGTACCTGATTTTTCCAAGAGGGTCTGAATGCAGCTGATGAAGAGTTGCGTGAGTCGCAACATTTAATTAAATTAATTACAATAAAACGCCTTTAGTAAACTCCACTATTCTTAAGGTCAGGGTTAGTTTGGATTAGTTTAAGACAGTGTTGTCCAGTGCAGGTGAGGTCATTTCCAGTGGAACAGTGGAGCTCCTCTCGTCACATGCCCCTCCACCAGCTGCAGCCAAACCCTTCTATATTTTTAACAGTACAACGTCTGAATTGGTTTGCTTTGGCCCCAACTTGTTTCCAGCTCTCACAGTCCCTCCTGCACCTCTGAATTGTTCACGCAAATGTATTACATTTACGTTTACAAACGCCTGTACAGCTTTGAGCGGTGGCAAAATCAGGCCACCCCCAAAATAAATTGCACTAATTTAGATTATACTTCCATCTTCCATCGCTCGAAAAAAAAAGTGCTGTATTTTGGTAAAGACAATGCAGCAAGCATCTGTTTTTTGCTGTGTTTACAACATACTCTATCCTTCTAGTTGTTTTATCTTAGTATATTTCTATTGGATGTCCTAATAGTTTTATAGTTCATTATAACTTTTTGTTTTATGTCGCACAATTGCACCAAAGAAAATTCCTAGTTTGTGAATCCTTTCACTGAAAATGCCAATAAAATCTATTGTGATCCTTGTAAATGGTATTTGGTATGAAAATCTGTCAAATCACCATCTGACTGTTGCCTAAAGATTACCTATATCCAGATTTCGTTCTTTATTCTATCCTCACATTTGTCATTTTGTTTATTATTTATTTCAAGATTGTTATGTTATTACTATTGGAGCTACTGTGACAACGCAATTTCCCTTGTGGATCAATAAAGTCTGTCTAAGTCGAAGATTATTTTTCCTGATGGTGAAAAGAACAAGGGAATGAATGTGCTGGATTATTGTTGGACTGAAAACTGTCTTTTGTACTTTGTGCAGTGCGTAGAGCATTTATCCACAAACTAGATGCTGGGCGTTATGGGTCACTGTTTCATTCATGTTTTGCTGCTGTGTTTCTTAGTATTGGCTTGCGTTACACATTTTTGCTCTTTTTCTTGAATATACTGCCCATTTAATGTATCTATAAAGAAATATTTTCATTTCAAGCTCCCATCATGAAGTATGTTTATAGTTGTGCATAATTTTCAATTTAAAAAAACATTAACGGTCCCAGAAGACAAAGCCTCTGTCTATGTATGGTAATTTAAGATGTGCACATTTGAATACAGCCGATATAAACTTTTGTTGCATGTGTAAATTCTGCATTTAAGACACTTCCCTGCTACTGCCTGTATACACTTGCTCCATTTTTTGCCATACCGTCTGTGTTGTGAATAACCTTTAAATCTTGTTCAGTAGTCATTATTAAGTCCCATATTTAGCCCGGGAGCAAATTTCCCCGTAACACCCTATCATTTAAGCCAACACGAGGCTAAATCAAGTGTGTAGCCGTAGTTGTGCGTGTATGTAGCACAAACACAGCACCTAATCTATATCAGGAGGATGCGAGAGCACACACGCCTCTGGCCCACTTATAACTTAAATGACTAGTTTAGTTAACCTTCCAGTTTAAGCCGAGCATATTGTTATGACAGCAACAGTGCACTGCATAATTTCCACGACATTAACATCAGTCATGTGCCCGCCAGCTATAAATACACCTGCCAGCACTGGTGTTTGGGAAGTGTTCCTTTCGGCGGGTAGTGCACAGGACTCCAGAGGTGAGGCGCTCTGATAGTACAAGCTCATGAAATATTTGCTGACTTCTATCACCTATGGGACTTGTGTTCTGATAGAGCCAATGATATGTGCCCCTATTAGTCTCTAAGGAGTTTCCCTAGCCCACTTTCAACCCGATCTGTGCCAATTAAGTAGCAGAATTATGTATATTAGCTGGAGTCACTTGCTTTTTTTTCATGCAGAGGAATGCATATAGGGGAGGATGACAGAGGGATAGTGTTGAATAATTAGAGTGAATTTTCAGAGCCCCGGAAACTCAATCATACGCTGCCATATGCTAACTATTTTTAACCTATCCTCCTCTCCCCGTCTCCCCCCCAGTCTCCTTCGTTTGTTCCCGCGGAAGCACAGTGTCCCTGCCGCTGCTACTTTGCTCAAAGTAATTGTTAAAAGTCTGCATCAAGACTGGAAGAGGTTAGGGGGCGCGAACAGCCTCCTCCACAAAGTCAGTTTTTTTTCTTCTTTTTTTTTAACTTAAAATAGCAATTCCTAGTTTTAAAAAGTAATCCTGGCTTTTCCTACTCATGTCTAATTCTCATCTTCTCTCCATCAGCGCTAAACGGGGAAATAGATGGCGAAAGCTACGCATGAAAAATCAGTAATTGAGCTCTTCAGAGTTGCTGTAAACTCATTATGTCACGCTTGGTTTGTCTTCCGTACAATAGTCGGAGCGTTGGCCTGTAGTCTTCTTTATGGGGCCGGGAGCTTTGGGGAAATATGGAGTGTCACAGGCGGAGCACTCAGGCTCGCAGACACTTCCCACAGTCATCAGTATTCTAATGAGTCACCGCCGCCGCCGGCCCACTCTGTTTATTTTTAGAGATCCCAAGATTGATGAGACGCTCATATCATCCTTAACCACCAACTAATTAACTAATTAGGACATTCAAATGAAGACTTGCTCTGGATAATGCGGCGTGGCTCGTGGGCAAACAGCTCCGGATTCAAATGGCTCGACTCAGCTTTGAGAGTGCAGCCTCTCCTTTCCTCATTTATAGTTCATGTTCGCCTCATTAATGCCTAATAGTTCTGATGAAGGCATGTGTTGATCAGTGTAAATAGGGCTGCGTCGCATGTCACCAGTGTTGTCCTTCTCTCATGCCATTATATTAGACATGTCTCAATAGCTTAGAAGTTTTATACTGCTGATTATACTTTTTTGCAATACTTTTTGCATTGTTATTTCATCCTTTGAACTGAATTTAATTATCGTTAAGAGAAATATACTGAACAAATGTTTGTGCACTTTCAAAAAAGGGTGCTTGGATTCGAGTGAAGCAGGTTTTGTTCATGCCGTTTGGGAATTTTATGCCATAGGACTTGAGTCTATGACTATCGACATTTCCCAACCAAACTGAATATATGTCATCTAATAATTGTTGGTATGTCTAAAAACGTTATAATAATGCTACCACTTTTTTGTTAAATAAATACTTCTTTGTTCATACGAATTTTTGTTTGATATGGATACGCCCAGTAAATACAGAGATATATTAAATGACAAAGTAGTGAGCAGTTCCACAATGCACCTTAAAGGTTTTTGAGTTTTGGGGTCAGACTGCATTTGACTTAGTTGATTCTGAGTTAAGATGTAAAGACAATAAGAGATTTTAAAAAATAATACAATTTTAGTTTTTTGCTGTTTTAATTTAGAACACAACATTTGCTTTCACTCCAAACTCGACATGTGTCTGTTTTTCATTTGGTGAGTGTTAATGTTGTTCCTTTTGCAACAGTGGTAAACTGATAAACTGATAAAGTCCCCGATACTCCCTGGAATGTTTATGTTCCAATGAATGCTAACACTTTAGTGAAGTAATGTGAGGCTGTTCATGTATTGATTCTACATCCAGCTCCTAAGGCTCGATGGCACATGGTCAAGTCTTTTGCGTTAGTTGTATTCTCCGGGCTGGAGCTGGTGTGGGGAGAGCGAGGAGACACATTCAGCAAATCATCACAGCCTTATCCACTAAAGCCTCACCTTTTCTTTTGAGACAAATGCTTTACCTTCTAGTGACCCTGGGACCCGATGTGGGCCCTTTTGAGTAACTTTTAATCAAATATCAATATTTCAGCTTGTACAGTGAGGAGCACAAGTATTTGCACACCCTGCAATTTTGCAAGTTCTCCCACTTAGAAATTAGGGAGAGGTCTGAAATGTTCATCATAGATGCATTTCCACTGTTAGAGACATAATCTAAAAAGAAAAATCTGTATGATTTTTTTAATGATTTATTTGTATGTTACTTGTGTTCATAAGTATTTGCACACATGAGAAAATCAGTGTTAATATTTGGTGCAGAAGCCTTTGTTTGCAATTACAGAGGTCAAACGTTTCCTGTAGTTCTTCACCAGGTTTCCACACACAGCAACAGGGATCTTGGCCCACTCCTCCACACAAATCTTCTCGAGATCTGTCAGGTTTCGAGCAACACGAAGTTTCAGCTCCCCCAAAAGATTTTCTATTGGATTTAGGTCTGGAGACTGGCTAGGCCACTCCAGAACCTTGATATGCTTCTTATGGAGCCACTCCTTGGTTTTCCTGGCTGTGTGCTTCGGGTCATTGTCATGTTGGAAGACCCAGCCACGACCCATCTTCAATGATCTGACTGAGGGAAGGAGGTTTTTGGCAAAAATCTCACGACACGTGGCCCCATCCATCCTCTGCTTAATACTTGCTTAATATAGTGCAGTCGTCCTGTCCCCTGTGCAGAAAAACACCCCCAGAGCATGATGCTTCCACCCCCATGCTTCATTGTAGGCATGGTATTATTGGGATGTTACTCTCTTCTCACTCTCTTCTTCCTCTAAACACAGCCAATGGAGTTAAGACCAAAAAGTTCTATT
>OMNZ01017370.1:0-20844 GCA_900303255.1 Lesueurigobius sanzi
AGAAAGCGGGTCCAATTCTTCACCTCCTTGTCCCAACGTTTACTGCCCATTTCCAGAAGTTTCAGGCGCTGCCGGACGACATAGCAGCGCAAGATAGCTGCCGCTCTGTCTGGCAGCAGTCACCGAGAGCTTATCTGTGACTGTGAGCTGACCAATCAGAAGCCACTGTCGCAGCATGCTCCCCACATGCCTCACACATGGCTTAGAGGAGACTGCTCTTGAGCAGAAATGAAGCCTGTTATCAAAACGAAGGCTGACTCTAACTCCAGATCAGGCCGACAGCAAAGCGCTGCAGACACTGCATTTAACCAGACTTTATCTGGCTCTGAAATCATCATGCATTAGGGGATTTTTAGAATTATTGATCGTAGTATATTTGGCAATACTGGCGCCGACTAGTCAGCGTCACGTGAACAAGTTGCGAGACAAGTTAAAGTCGACTAGTCTGTTCAACCCCTAACGTGCAGATGCATATGATAGCCGTTCGTAGCGTCCAATAAATGGCTATGGACAATCGTAAACCACACCTCTCCTAGGAGAAAATGAATGGGTGGATCCCAGACTAAATATTCACTTGTGATATTTAGTCTGGTGCTAGACAGGCTAGTATATAATCAGAATACACCCAAAATATATACCATTCTCTGCACAACTTTGATAAATGAGTGCCAGTGTGAGCACCTACATAGTTGGCTCGGGCACTAATCGTACGAGATTCAATTGCACAGTGTGAGTTGATGATCAATTTAGCATGTTCAAAATCTTGGGAAGAATAAGGTGGCCACACACTACAAGATTTTACATTTTTTGAGACAAAAAATCTGGGCACCGACCACACACACTTGAGGACAGACATGAGGACACACATACACACACATGAGGACTTCCACCACAGATCATGCCATGAGAGAAAGTTTTTATTGAGCCACGCCTCCTCAGATTCAGAAAGAATAAAACTCTCTCAAAATCCTCTAGTGTGTGGGCAGCTTTACAAAACAAACACATGTCTACTTTTTCCCACTGTCTGTGTGGTATCTAGAGACATTGATTCAGTATTTCTTTCTGCGTATTTCAAAATATCCCCTTCAAAACTATACCTAGCCTTTTATTGTGGGAAAATTGATGCAAGGACATTGGAAAGAAAAAAATAATATTTGGAACTACTAACAATGGCTGCTAAAATGGCGTAGGTGTAGCACCAGGAATTTGGGCACTATAGTAGCCAGATAAAATTTGGTGTTCGTACATTGAAACAAAAGACCAGAGGACTTTCATGGATCACAACATAATGTCATGGGCCAGTAAAAGAGTATGAGATAGAGGTAAACTATTATTACTCAAATGTATGGGGAAAAAAAACAAAACTCCACTCCATGCTTTCATGAGAATACACTTTCCAAAAAGCTGCAAAAGGTTTTATCAGAACTTAGTGACTATTCACAATATTTAATTAAGAGTTCCAGATTTTTAAATAATGTATCGGTGTGGGTTTTACAGTCCCTCCACAGCTGCCTTTTGGGAATATAAAGGAGAAAGTCAGTGAGCCTTTATGTAAATCCAATGTTTATCCCTAAATGGAATTGGCCTGTTCAGTGACTACATCAGCAGAAAATCAAATGGAGCTCAGCATATGTTGTGTTTCCTCCTGCTCCGCTCCGTCAGCGGCACTTGGTCACTGCTGCAGTTCAAATGGACTGTTGCCTCACAGGTCGTCACCGTGGCTGGCAGCTAAATGGGTGTACACATTTTTTTTACACTTGTCAGCACCACATCGGTCATTCCTCCAATTCTGTACCTTTCCAGCTTTGAAAAGTGCGTTTTTTTTCTTTTTTACTTTCATTTTTATTTTTTGAAATTGGCATAACTGTCCACAAATTGCTAAGCGCCATCTCAGTCTTTTTTGAGGTTTAAATTTGTCAAAATAGAGTAACAGAAATGACAATGTTAGAGCTAATGCCATATAGCACATGCACATTGAAACTGGATGTATTGTTGACATCGATTTAAATATGTGTGAATAGAAAAATGACAAAAATAAGAGGACTTTATTTACTGTCTTTCACAGACAACAAGGGTGATGTGATATGAATGCCCCTAAAATTCCAAAAACTTAGTTTGTAGTTTGGTAACGGGAAAGACAAAAACTTGGGTACAAGTATAAAACTGTGTGTATCATGTATTTTACTGGTCAATAAACAATGAGATCAAATGAGATTTGATCAGATTTTTTTTTTTTTCTTCGTAGTTCTGGCTACAATTTACACATTCACCTTGGAGTATATTGTGGAACTTTTGAATGATTTAAAAACGTTTATATTATTGACATTGGTTTAATGTCAATAATTAAACCAATGTTTAATTATTGACATTAAACATTGGTTTAATGTTTAATGTCACGCAGGTGAACTAGTACACCTGCGTTCAACAAATAGTGAACGCAGGTGTACTAGTTCACCTGCGTTCAATATTTGTTGTGATAGAGATGTGGTTGTTAAATTCCTACTGATTTGGCAGAATGACCTATAAACAAAAACTATTCTATAGCTATTTATTTTGAGAAAGAAAACACTTGCCTCTGAAATAATACTATTTCGAGGTGCACTGATCTGACCGGCCAAATTAAACTCCATCAAATAGACAGATCATGTGATCAGCCGATCTAAATTTTTTATGATTGGCTTAAAAAATCCTGATTGGTGCATCTCTAACTAGGCCTGGGCCATATCGTATCATATATCGTTATCGGGGTATGAGTTTAGGATATCATCATATATTTTTTTTATATATTTGTGGATGCAATATAATGAGCATGTGACTCAGCTGATTTTGACTGGAGTCAGGACCAGCGGCTGACGGAGGTCACAGCTAATGCTCCCTCAGCTCCACTCACAGCAGCAGAAACACTGACTGTGGAGGCTTTAGGTAACCTTGCCTGCAAGCTGAATTCTCGCGGTATTTGTGATTTCACAAACACACGAGAATCCATCTTGCCCCGAGCCGCTAAAGTGTTTGAGCCAGGACCACCAGTGGGACGGAGCGATGAAAGCAGCAGGTGCCGAGCAAAACAAACATTTGTTTCGAAAATAAGGTAGTGTGGGTTAAGGTGCCTTCAACCCACAAACTCGTGCTACAAAAAAACACAAAAACCACTCATTATGATATTGTGATAACCACGACATTATGATATAAAGCTCAGAGCCGCTATCTAACAAACAACTACGAGCGAAACTCCGAACGGATTCGTTTGGAGCGGTCCCAGATTGATATTGTGGAGAACTCAACTGCGAGTGCTACACAATGTCTATCTGGCTCTTGCCAGGTTAGGCTTTAGGGACAGGGGTTTAAAACGTGACATTAATTGAAGGATGTCTGTCAAGTTTGCTTGAGTAGATCAAATTTGCATGGAAGTTAGCATGGCACTATAAGAAAAAAAAAAAATTCCCAATAGGCGTAAAGCTGAGATTTTTAAATATTTTATCCGTTGTCAATTATATTGCAAAGTATTTCGTTGTCGTGATATTTCTTTTAGGTCATATCGCCCTGCCCTACCTCTAACTATATTAATCATAGTAATATTATTAATAATAATGAGCTTTAGGCTTGCATTATCAGCTTAATAATCATGATGTCAAATCTTTTGGCTTTTATTCAGAACAAAAATTAAACACTTCGTACAAATTTGCTCAGACGGAAACCAGAAGGAAATCGTTCCAAAAAAGGACTCCTTTTAGAGTTTAGTCGACCATTCTTCACTGTTATCTCTTAAACCATTTGGTCAGCTTTTAGGAACATTTCTATAGGAAGGCGATTACACTGAGTAAGTAACTGAGCATCTTTGCTGCATAGGATCGGAAGGTTTTCACAATCTGCCCTGGGGAAGTGTTGAACAAAGGGTCCAAACAATGGCCCCTGTTATTAAGTCTGAGAACAAACTGCATTGTGGTTCTCACCGTCATGTTTTCGTTGCAGGTGAAACGATGCGGATGGCCTCTTCAGAGTTCGCTGATGATCCCTGTTCCTCTGTAAAGAGAGGCACTATGGTGCGAGCTGCCCGAGCCCTGCTGTCTGCTGTCACCCGCCTCCTCATCCTCGCCGACATGGCTGACGTCATGAGACTCCTGTCCCATCTCAAAATTGTTAGTTCGTTGGCAAATTATTTGTGTTTTGGAAGTTCCTCTCAAGTAGTCTTTAAAAATAGAAAAAATAAATGCCACAGAACTGCAGTCACATTTTCAAATTAATTTATTTGTCAGGAACAATGACATATTAAACTACTTAAAAAAAATTAGAACTGGGACAATGTGTGATACATCATGATACATTTTGTCATGTTACAAGTATGGATACTATAGATACTTTGTGGGTGAGGCTGCTGTGCTGTGTTGATTATGCTTTGTGACAAAGAAACCACATCATAAATTACTAGGCTGGTATTGATTTCATATTCATATTACCTGCTTTATAATGACGTGGTGTGTAAACCAAAATTGTTTATGACCTTGAAGGACATTTTTATTTATTGTCCCAGCCCTAGAAACTATCAGCGATGCATTTTAATTACACACACCCTTTTCTTTTTGTTCTGCGATTACCCAAGTAAATGTACATGCGAGGGCTCAGTACCTATTATTTTTAATGTTTCATGTTTACGCATGACCCCAACGCTCCCCATTTTCTTTTACGAAAAATGAGAATAATGGCAGCATAGTCATAAGAAGCCGAGTATTCTTTGACTTCTGTGAACATTAGCATTTTGATGGGGTACGGAGAATAGTTTTGTATAATAATCGTGGCACTTGTGTGAGAAACTGTACAAACCTGTCTCTATTTTAAACGCTTTCCTGAAAGTTCAGAGATAAAGGGGGGTTTAATGGAGAGGATAGAGTCTGAGGGCTTCAAAGCAGTGGTTCTCTACTGGTGAAGCTGGGACCTGCCCTTTTTACTCTTTCATATGGTTCAAAATAAAATCAATGCTTTGTTCCAGGAGAAAGATCCTTGTATAGTTCTTTTGGAATAAAACATTGCTTGTGAGGCTTATGACCCACTGAAAACATCTTGCGAATACCAGTTTACAATTAATGCAGAGAGTTACATGTCCTCTAGCGCTTTGTTTTGAGTTTGACACAGTTATTTTAATCTAATTACTGAGTTTAAATTAATCAAAAGCCCCATCATGTCATTCTCCTTATCCTCCTTCTAGAGTTGTATGTAAGTGAGTTAAGAGTACCCAAGGCTGTAATGTGTTGCATTAGAAACACTGTTAAAATGGTTAATTTTCTGACAGGTGGAAGAAGCTCTGGAGGGAGTAAAGAATGCCACCAATGAGCAGGATCTGGCTAACCGCTTCAAGGAGTTTGGAAAAGAGATGGTGAAGCTTAATTATGTAGCAGCCAGGAGACAGCAGGTAAGAAAGTGTGTGTTTGAGTCACATGGCATGTGAGGTAATAGGACCATAAGAACGAATGAATGTGAGCCTTCACCATATAATCCCATGCCTACTGAAACCAGCATGCTGACCTGTCCATAACCAAGTGTTTTATTTGACCCCAGAAAAATCACAATCCTAGTGTCACAAGTCAAGTAAAATCCTAACACCAGAATCTCATGTGAATGTTCCAGGAGCTCAAAGATCCCCAGTGCAGAGATGAGATGGCAGCTGCCCGTGGAGCCCTGAAGAAGAATGCCACCATGCTGTACACAGCCTCACAGGCTTACCTGCGCCACCCAGATGTGGCCGCCACACGGGCCAACCGCGACTATGTGTTCAAGCAGGTGCAGGAGGCCATTGGGGGAATCTCCAGTGCGTCCCAGGCCACCTCTCCCACTGAGGAGAAGCACGGCCACGCTGGCATCGGGGAGCTTGCTGCTGCACTCAATGAGTTTGATGTAAGTACTTTCCTCTATATACACCGGCACTGTTTGTAGTAAGTGAGTAATGGGCAAATTCTGCTCAATAATATCAGCAGGAGCCAATATATACTTCATACAAGTGAAAAGTGGCCACTGACCTTGTTTTTTCTGACCTGGCTTTCAAAAAGGAAGTTATAAGTATAAAATGAACTATAACTATAATTCTTACGTATCAACAGTAAGGCATCAACTCTTGCCACGTTATGTCTGATCGTCCGTGTGGAGCGCCTGGCGGTTCTTCCTATCCATCTGACCCAGTGAAGCGCTCACTTCCTCTGTATTTTAAATTCTAGTCTTATTCTAGTCCAGGCTTATCTATTAAACAGAGGAGCGCTACCTGGGCAGGGAGTCAGGGAGGGCAATTGTAAAATCCATGAGAATAGTAAAATACTAACCCCATAAAGCAATATTTTACAGTTTACCAAGTTTACAGGTACATTTACATTTCCAATTACAGTTATCTAGTAACCTGTCCTGTGTATTATGCAATATGAGTATATTATGTATTTTACCAAAGTCTTATAGGCACACAGCCAAACATTCATACCATTTTCATATTTTCTTGCTGCCCTCTAGTGGTTAAAGATTGATAATACAGTCTTGCACATCCAGTGCTCTTTTAGTTTTGCCAGTATGGATAACATGAAACTTGATGACTGATGACAGATTGCATATCTTTGAGTTAAAGTCTAGAAAAATGATGATGATAGCGGGGCTTGCTGGTCCATTTACGCCCTGGCTTTTTATTGCTGTCATAACTAGATGGTTTGCTCTTCATACTGGTGATGATGGTGCCAACAAGGAGGTGGCAGCTGAAACACAGTGGGTCCTTCTATAGTGTTAGAGTTACTGGTACACATTTTTAAGGAATGTTTCATGAATAAATGTGCTAATTTAATTTAATGGATTTGGGACTGATAGTCATTTTGCAGTTACCAGTGGTTTGATCATTGTTTGATGTTTGAGATTGATTTGGTTGATTGACATTTTTGTATTTTTATTGTTTAGTTTTTATTATAGTCTATAGTCTTAGTTATTATTATTATCTATTCAAATTTTTGTATGTGATGTGTTTTTTATCATGTTCAGCGCTTTGAGACTCACTGCGTGTGTAAAAGGCGCTCTACAAATAAATATTGATTGATTGAATATGACACATAATAAATAATGTTTATATTTCTAAACATTATTTAAAGTGATAGTCAGTCTACATATAATACAAATTGTATAAAATGTGCAAAACCGACCACCTGGCCTTGCATTTTATGTGAAGTTGCTAATGTTTATTATTATATTTTTCTCTAAAGTCTCTGATCTCAGCAACTAATCAGTCCCTGTAGGCTGTGGCGTTGACCAATGACAAGAACTTTCCCTGAACTGGCTTGCAATCATTTGTGATTTGAAAACCGGCTGAGGCGTCCAATAAGGAAGGTAGGGGAGGAGCTAGATCTGTTGTCCCTCTTTCTCTCTTATTTTTGATAACCTCCAGACTCACTAATCACTTTTAATACTATCTTCCAAAACCACGCACATGTCCCCAATAAACTCCACATTCCGTGCTAGTGCAGGCCTCCGATAGTAACGGCTCAGTGACGCCAATAACCAATAAGAGCTCATGTTACACAAACCCTACCTTTAAAGGCACTATACTTGTTTTTTTTTATACAAATAATGAAAAGGGGAGCAAGTAAATTAAATCGATAGATGTGGTACAAAAACATTCGTAACTTTCCTAACAGATTTTTTAAATCGCATTTCTTCATATAGATGACTTTATAAGCACATTTCACAACTTGCAGGGTCACTTTTTTGGGCCACTGTCACAGAAATTCAAGAAAAGTAGCCTGTAAACTCAGAAAATTGATACAATTGTTAAATATTTAGATGTACAGTATTATTTCCACATTTGTCTGAGTTTACAATATACTTAAGGATAAAAAATAAATCATTCCATGGTGGCCCCCATATTCTAAAAATAAGAAATAGGAATGAAAAATTGCTTCTGCTTTATGCTTCTGAAATGATCATAAACACAGAAAATTGTGCTACAGTGATCCATTAGACTTGTACGAACAAAAAAAAATTCAATTGTATCACTGGCCCCCCACAGTCTAAGCAGAATTCTGTGGGAAACATTGCAGACCAAAATCAAGCCATTTATCTTGGATTCCATCACATCAATTGAGCTCACTCATTATTATTAACCATAATTGACAAAAGTAACATACAGTATGTGTCATACAGCTGCAGGCTTTGGGGTATTCGCAATAAGACAGTGACCCCTTGTGGTAATGTTAGGGCACAGACAGATCTTTGCGGCAGTGCTTTAGTCCGATGCCATGTTCCATGAGGCTACACACAGACAGTAATATTTGAAATGACCGTATGAAAGCAGTGGCCCATCAAAACCACATTGATTGTGTTGTATGTAAATGAGAAGAGCCTTTTAGAAAAGCAAAAGTGCAGCATAATTCCATTTCATTTGACAGACAGGCAGACAGGCAGCAGTTAAATGAGACAAATTGCCCTTTGCTTAGCCTTGTGTGCTCGCCCGCAGCTGCAGCATGTTTAATTCCTAACTGACACAGAGCATGGTCCGATCCTCTCAGAATAGTAATAGCCTCATATACCAGACGACCTGGGGGATTTCAATTGGATTTTCTATGCAATTGGTGATTGGCCAGAGTGCAGATTTACCACCATATATTGTTCTCCGGGCTCTTGCTATGATTTTGCTCTCACCCATGACTCATATGACACGCTTGCCCTGTCTCCAGTAATGGACTTCCCCTGGCTGCTGCTGCTGCTGCTGCTGCCGCTGCTGCAGTGAGCATGATTGTGTTTTCCTTGGTTTTGGGGCACTGCTCCCTGTTGTCATCTGTTTCTCATGTTTCTTGCTGGATGGACTATTGCACAAGCTCACAACTTTACTCTTTGATTTACCCCTCATTTATCGAAGTTATCTACATTCATTTTACAAGTAGTACGAGTAATGCAGTAAGGGAAAATGCAGATGAGCCTGTGTCTGTTGCTTTTTGTTTTACATGCTGATTGAGTTCAGGCTTGAATAGGGAGACATAACATTCTTGTCTGACGACCTGCTCCAGCTTCCTGTGTCACGGCACTGAAAATGGTAAAGCTGTTGAGTACGGTGGCTCAGCTGCTCCTGAACATGTACAGGTCGTGACACAAAGGTTAGACATGAATTTAAATGTGGGCCACAGATGCTGCTCCCTACCAGGCTTAAAGGACAAGTTTTGAATATGACCTCACCTACACCCACAACTAGTTTGAAGTAGTCCGAACTGGCTTTTCAGTCAACATGATCTGTATTTTTTTGGATGTAGTTTTTTTCTTGACATTTATAATCCATTATAATAACACATCAAATTATACATTCAGGAATACTATCATAAACAGCCCCAAGCTTGTACCAACTACTTCTAATTTGTTAGATATCCACAAGGAGGTGGATAATTTGCAGTGTTGTACCATGATCAGGGACCCAAATGGGAGGAAGTAATAGTATGTTAATCTAATAAGTGTCCTACTGGAGTGAATGCGAGTGCAGATGGAGTCCAGGCCTCGCGGGCATGTGGGTAAGGACAAGCTGGAGCATGAGATGAGATTTTAGGTCACTGCAGTCGGTGCATGCACAACATTCTCACAAGTGTTAAACACGGTCTTAAAAGGATCTCTCCTGTTGAACAAGGGCGCGAGTCCTGCTAATGACTGGCCATTTTGTTCCGCAGTGGATGCTCGCACTGCGAAAACAAAATAGTCTGTCTTCATGTCGCCTGGAAACTGCTGTTGTGCATAACTTATCTTTCTCCACATTTATTTTAATTTATTTGTTTAACCTTATACATTACTTCACATTGCTATACATACCTATTTAGTTACACACACAGACATCACATTACATTAACACAAAAGCCTTATGTTTGTGAAATGCATAAAACATTCAAAACAAACAGGACAAATGTTCTTGTGTGCTTAATAGTCCTTCTAATTTCTTTGCTCTAGTTAACTAGGTTAACTTATTCAACCACACACGTATAATTAATACTAAGATCTGACTCAAATGCTGCAGTTAACCGTGTATGTCAAAGACTGAAACTGGGTGAAGGGGAACAAGTCTTTATATAATATGGATGAATATTCATCGGGTTAGGGGGTTGAGTGGGGGAAGGGGATTGGTTGTAAGTTGTCAAGCATATTGTGTTTACAAAAATTAAACAATTAAACAACAAAGGTTTGTTTTTCTTTTGGGAGTATAGCTTTTAGAATAAAGAGGAGTCATACTTGGACAGATCAACCCCTCCCTGTGGTCTTTATTAAATCCACCTGTGGCCAGAGTTTTTGAGCGTTGCTGATGAAGCTTCTGAGTACAGATGGCAACTCAAGAACCTTTGTCTTTGATGGACAACTCCTTAGCATACACACACAGTACATCAAACTGTTGCAGAGCTAGCCAGGCCTGCAGTTCTTATTCTGACCAGCAGATGGCAGTATTTAATTGCTTTCATCTTTGGTCCAGTCTTTTCTTTAAACAATTCCCCGCCCTGTCTCTGTATTTTCCATTTTTATCCCCTTTTCCTTAGAAACAGAATTCCACTGTGGCCCACTGGTAGGGCATGCATTATACTGTGTTGTTATTTGATGAATAAAGCATATTCTATGATAATTTTGGAAGATTTCATGTATGCACTTTAGTCTGATTTTGAAGTGACACTGCAGGACTCTCTGTCCTGTTGTCTGCTCTTAAGGGAATGGGTGACTGTGGAGCTTCGTGGCTTCCTCTCTCTGTTGTGCGTCTAGTGTCATCACTGCTCTGTATGGGTACGCTGACCGCGGATAAAGCACAGTGAAGAATGCTCACTGCTGCACACACAACTGCTCCGTCCCACTCATTTTCACACACATGCACAGAGGAGCCTGCGGCACACATCCAGTCGCACAGGATCAGTCAACATGCTTTTTATTTCCATCTGCTTGTCCTCCTCTTCTTTGTTCTTTTGGGGGTTATTTACACAGCGTCTTTCTCACACCCCCTCACCTTCAGATCCTCTTTTGCCTCTTTCTCTCTCTTTGTTCTATCATCTGAAGTGTTAAAATGTGACTGCTTGCTTACTCTGAGCCTATTTGGTTATTTGTGTTGCGTTTTCATCCAGAACCATCCACTATATTGCACAGCATGCTGGTCTTCAATCAGCATTCATTACGGGCTAACTTAAACTGGCGTCCTAAATAGGCTTTGTGTGAGCCCAATGTGGCCACATTTTCTTCTCAGTGCAAGTCATTTTTGGAAATTGCATGCATCCATCCAAGTGTGCCAGGTTGTCTGTTTCATTTGTGTTTATTGGTCGACACTCATGACTGTCAACATGCAAATGCCAATATGCTTCTTCAGCAAAGAAATGCACAGAGACTCATTTCTTCCTTTAATCTGTTACGCCCAGTTGTTTTTGAGATTGGCTTCCCTCTTGTGAGCAGACAGCAGCCCACTTGATGGATAGGAATTTCATTGAACAATAGCTGTCCAGCAGTGACCTTTTGGCATGGTTCATTTGTGGCTGAGGATGAGTCATGGCTACAGCAACCTCAGTGAAAAACAGTGACTGGGGAGCAACAGCTCTAATGTATGTAAATGTATTCCAAACTGAGGGATAGCTTTCCTGGTAATTGCTATATCAATCTGTGCACTTCTATCCATGCTGTCTCACTTACTTCTTGGCTGCTCCTCATCCTCTCTCGGATGATGCATACATGCTTGTAGGCCCTTGCCTCTCTCATCATTGTCTCCTCTCACACTTTGATGGAGCTGGTTAAACACGTAGGTGGCAGATAGGCACAGCGTTGATCACAGTACATTTACTGTAAAAAGTTAGGCCAGCAGCTCTACACATCCACCACATGTTGGAACTGCTAATGGGAGGAATAGCAAATGATACAATGATAAAATGTAAAAGCTTAAGCTTAGGACAATATTTAATCTCCAGCTTTTAAACAAGGACAGGCATCTAAATTAAACGGCAGGAACTGACTTCAGCATAGAAGTCCTTGGTGTTTATTTCTGACCACTGCTACAATTTTTTCCTACCCCACCCCATAACGACACTATAGGGCTCAGGGTACTAGCTGATAATTATACCAGTCCAAAGCCACGGATTGTGATAAAAAAACAAAAACAGTGAAGCCATTAAGCCTTTTCTTTATCTGTGATTAGTTGAGTGTGTGGTGAATTTTGAGATCTTGCAGAGCCTCTACAGCCAGTAGGCTGCAGTGTTGCTGCCATCAATGGTTCTTATTTACAAACTTATACTATATCAGCAGTCAGCACTGGTACCAATACCAGTATTGGTATCAGAACTAGATACCACCCTCAACCTAAAGTGATGCATAAGCAGTACAGGTTAATCCTCCTGTTAGTTAGTCCTCATCAAACTCGATAAACATAAGCGTTTCCTGGCACTACACTGTTTTCGAGTTAGGTCGATACAGTTTTTGCTAGCCACGTAAAACAGCAGTGCTTTGAAAAGGATGTGAGTACTTTCCAAATACACTTATCCTCCCACACAAATCTTGTACTTCTCTGAATAATATAGGCATGTGCAAACAATAACAGTCTTTTAGGGAGTCTAGTGGGATAAGTCTGGCAGGAAACTCTGGGTGGATTTGAGACAAAGCTTAACCAAAAGATTATGAATGCTGCTTGTCTGATTTTTCCCTCTACTTGTACCTAAATTGGCTTCCTACCTCAAAGGATCTCATTGAAGAAATGCAAAGCAGTTTCTCTTTCTGGACTGAATATTTTGGTAGGCATTGTAGAGAACTTCTTAGAAGCATTTCACATGCAGCTTTAAAGTCAGGTGCTTGGACCTGTCTGTTTACGGTTTACTCTTTGAAAGCACTCCGCAAAAGGACTCAAATAAAAGCAAACAGGACATTTTATTGACCGATAAAGGTGGGAGTTAACATACATCTCTCCTAAAGCCTGGAGTGCAGTGACAGACCCTGCAGATTTACCACGGTACAATGTGAACTCTAATTCAGTGTTTCAGACCTTCTTTATTACAAATAATCATTTAAAAAAATCTAAATTATTAGTGATTAATTAACAATTTTGTCTTTTACATAATTTGTTGATTTGTGGTAGATAATAAAACTGTAACCGTTAAAATGATAAAGAATAAAAGGCATCTGTACCGATGAAGTGTAGGATGTTTCGCTTTTCATCCGATGGACGTCAGCGGGACTGAGAGTTCCCGAGTTTCTGAGGGGTCCCGAGTTTCCTGCAAGTGTTCGTCCTTTACTTCAACTACAGAGTACAGATGACGACTGAAGAATTTTTGCTCATGATGAACAACTACTGTACGACTGAGAGCTTATACAGACGTAAAAAGGTAGGTTCTCCATGTGAAAGTGAATAAATCCCCGTCAAAAATCTGCTGTCAATTTTCCAAAAATAATTCTACTCTACTCTGCACTGCTCTCAGACTTCTTTTATTTATGTCGAAACGAGTCTGCTCCAAAAGAACAAAGCAGTGCAGCTTACACTTGGATAGCCTGGGCCACACATTTGAATAGCGTAGCACCCAGAAAGCCTTTAATTTCCCCCTGTGGCTTTCAGAATGGGAGAGATGCTCTATATCCCAGATCTGCTTGGAACAAGCTCTAATGCACCACTGAAGTGGCTCAGATGAGAGTGGCTTTGTTGACAGGCCAATTTAGCTGTCATTTAGAGATAATGGAGTGGTCGGTGGCACCAAGTACAAATGCAGCAAGCGCATTTAGGCTGCAAGTTAGTTGGGGTTGTATTATACTGATTGGCACATGTGATATATGTGATTTTGAGCAGAAAAAAAACTGATGTGCAGATTAGGGTCTTATAAGCCTGCAAAAGAAATGAGGCCTGAAATGCTCCAGAATAGAGACATTTTCTGGTCTTTTAGTTGAAACGTTCCAGGAACAGCCCTCCCAGATCCTTCTCTGTTGCAAAAATGTATTACAATTGTTCAGTGACACATGAATAAAGATTATAAGTACTACAATATATACAGTACAATATAAAAACTGCACTGTACTGCGATTAAATTAACTTGAATAATAAACTAAGTAATACTATTTTTGTGGCAATAATTTTAAAAATGGTTATTGGTAAAAACAAAACAAATATCAACATTTGAATTATTTCCTTTTCCCCCCATGTTTGCTCGAATTACACTATTCAGAGTTTAAGTGTTGATGCTGCTTTCCAATAAAGAGGGGAAAATGCTGAAGCAATTGCATTGATGTTAGCAAGGTTGTCTTTTTATTCACCTGGCTAAATAAATAGAACATTATACTGTACAGTAGCGAGGGTAGCAAGAATTTGGTGTGTACTGAGTTGAACTTACAACTAAGATAAGAAATACTCTTTGGGCACAGACCTCCACAAAGTAATGCTCCATTGTTGAACACCAATACGCAGTTGTGTGTTCCACTTTCTGTGACTAATGTTTCTACACCGACTGCTAAAATAATCTGATTCATTGTGGTTAATTGAGAGAAAGGTGTTAAAGATGAGCTGGAGTAGCAAAACACCTACAAATATAATATGGTGGTGCTGTTGATGCTGATGAAAAAGTAAAAGCTTTGTTCATTTATTGGCTTCTTACAAATTGACTCAGCCGCTTTGAAAGATGGACAGATTTTGTTGTACAGTTGTATAATGACAAATAAAAGCACTTTAACATTAATATAACTTCACCAATGTTTGTTTCTGTCCATTCATCTGCCTTTCAATATATGATATTTATCTTGATACATTCGCTAAATTGAACCAATGATAACTCCTGGCCCTTTGACTTGTTTGTGTGTACCATCTGACTGAAAGAATATAGAATGTGCAAATATGTATTTCACATTCAAATGTTGCCTGCGTGGTTCTCTATCACTGGAAACATGCATATTTATATTACAGCATTGGGACCAGGACCGGTCTCTTGTTGCTTTTGTTAGTCGGGATGTTATATTATTCTCTTCACATTCTCAGGCATTTGCACTGTCTGCCAATCAATATAAATACATACGCTTTCTAATCAATGCAACAAAGGAAGAGCACAGTGTGTGCACACCATTTGTATGGGTAAAACGGCCAAGTCGGGGATGCAGCTTTCTTGCTGCTCAGTGTAAGCCCACAGGTGACACAGTCCCCTGGGAGGAAACTGCTCTCCAGATTGCTGCTCTGCCATAGGGCAAGCTATCTGTGTGACTGCACCCTCTATTTAAATGACACTCCATCTGCCTCCCGTTCCTGCCCACCCTTCTCCGTTTTCACACATACAGAATTAATTTTCCCTTGAATTAACAATTGCTACATAGTCGCTCTAGGATTGCTTCATGTAGAATAAGGATGAGAATGGTTACGCGCAGACGGAAAGATGTGCCTTAGTTTGATCATTACCACAACAAGGGGAAAGTATTGTTTCAATTCAATTTCTATTAATTACAGGTAAAAAAAACACCTGTAGTGAAGCTCATTGTAGACCATTTAAGCATCTGGTTTTCCATCTAGTGAAGCTGCACATAATAAGCATTCACACTATGAGGTCCATGTAGAACTGCAGGTAAATCTAATGATGGCATTCATTTCAGTGTACAGATGAGAACACATTTGCTACATTTAATTTGAACCTGGACAAAAACAATGACAAAGAAGAGGTTCTTTATTGCACATTACAGGTGAGGGGGATGTAGGATTTATAATAAGTACCCATTCTAAATGAATTCATGCATAGTCCCACATATGTTTTTAAATCTTACTAGTCTTAAGGTTCCCTGTCAAAAGCAAAATACATTAATAACATTTTGTCTTTATTTGGAAGAAGCAAAATGTACCGCGAGCTGCATGATGGCCCCTGGTGGAAGTGCGAGCGTCATGGCGCCACTCGCTATCCCCTTGCCTCAGGCCCAACCAAAGTTCACATCGCTTTCAGTGTCGTGAGCGGTCTTAATCTTCAATAAGACATGGGGGCAGGGCTGTGACTCAGCTCTGCACAGTGTGAGAGGGTCAATCCTGCTGAGTAATTAATAAAGTCCTCCTGCCTTCCTCCACGTCCCTCCTCGGTCCCCACGGGCCAAAGCAGAGGACAAAAGACACATATATTTAAATGGTAATTGCATCTTCATGTGCCTATAGTCCCAATTACCTTTGCTTCGTCATTGCAATAAATAGTGGTTAATGAGAGAGAAGTAGGAGGTAAACTGCAGGGGTGTTATTTACCCCCTAGACCACTTTTCTATTTTTTACTAGTTAAAGAGAAATATAGACGAACAGCGTGAGCTCTGACCTCTGCTCTTCCAGTGCAATCCAGTGATGTTTTGGAGACTCAACTAAAATGTAATTGTATTCACTTCTGACTCCAATTTAAACTTTTGTTTCTTTTCTCGTGTTCCAAAAAATCCTCACAATTTCTTCCTAGTCTCTTATACCCAAGAACAATCCTATGCTTACTCCCAGGTACAGTATATGTTATAACCCATGCTCTACACCAATGTTTCTCAACTGGTGGGTCACAGAACTGTATTTTCAACGGGTCGCAAGTCTTTCCCAGAGAACATTTTCCAATATTTTATCTACTGAAAAAGTATGAAAACACAACCTGAGGCTGTTTAAAACTGTATAGGTTTATTCAATACTTAAATCAACAATCTGACAGAAAGTACAATATTTTATATTATTTTCAACAGATATAAGCTTAACAATATTGTATATATAGTTTGTGATATTTTTATGTGGGCCGCAGGTTCAGGATGATGGTAGACGCCAGTCCAGTTGCGCACCTCTGCTCTGTACTGTGTAAAGACAGACACTTGACAGTTTGGGGATTTTGGAGGGTAATACAATCTCTTCACACTGACTAAACTTGCCCACTTTTGTAGCGCAAGTGCATCCGTCTAAACTTGAGACCGTTCCCCAAGTTCAAACATTTGTATGTCTTTCCTTATTGCTCTTTATGACTCCCAAGATGCTGTTATCTCTACTTTTACTGGACTGCTGGGAAAGGCAGTCTCCCAGAAACCATGATTACGGTATCTCTTGACCACATCAAATGTGATTAGCAGAGAAAACTGCAGGTGTACCCTGGCTCTGTCTCCATCATTTGTGCTTTTGGAAAAAATCACTGTCCGGGGCTCATTGGCCAGTGCTCTCATTTGTGGTTTTGTTTACAATTTGTCTTGAAAGAGGCCTCCTAATGGCATATGGCAGTAAGCTGTAGATTAAAAACACACACACACACTGTCACACACACAAGATTGATCACCAGATAAGAAAAGATGTGAGAAAACTTATTTCAGCATGTCATGTTTTAGAGTCTTTATGCTCTCGATCAGGGGTCGGGAACCGTTTTAGCTAAAAAAGTCACATATTTTAAAATAACAAGACCAACAACTTTAGAGTAACAAGTCTCTGAATTAATTCTTTTTTGTTTTTGTTTTAAATAATGTTGTTATACTGAAGTTATCCAATAGAGATAAGCGAGGCGTAAGACATAGCATATTTGGGCTATGTCTTACCGATCAGATAGGGGGGCCCCCCTATCTGAAAAACAGAATGAGGATGAGATTAATGTGGGTGGGGAGGGAGGGGCACTGGGACGAGACGAGAGGACGATGTGAGTGTAACGATTCTGTTATTTTGGTTCAATTCACAATGAAATAATAATAGCGTAAATGTTTATTATTGTGCAGTATTTATGAATTTATGATCTGTTTTTTAGGGATAAAAAGCCCACCCTGATTTAATGTTATTATTATTATTATGAAATGTAGCCTCTAAGGCCTGGAACACACATCCTGCGTACTTTTGTAATGTCACATAACCAAATCAATCGTATTTTTTGGAACGTGCGCCAAGCGTAGCACGCTATGCCCGTCTGGCATTCCAAACACACATCCATGAAAGCGCAGCTAGTGCGATGCATGCTACGGAGCATGTGTGTTCCAGCCTTCACTTCAGCGCTAAGTGACGACGACACACATGACCTCTGATTGAGTGCGCGCGCAGACGCATGACACAAGCCGTGGTGGTTATAAAATAGAAGATATGGACTAAAACTTGCATCGTGGCTTTGGCAAATCGTGAGAGTCGTGGTGCATTGTGGCACAATGCATTATTACTGCCCTATTACTTATTATGTCAAGAAATTCCAGCTATGCTATGTCTGAGAGCCAGATGCAGTCATCAAAAGAGCCACAGGTTCCTGACCCCTGCTCAGATAAAGATTTCTAACAATTGCTAAATTAGTTTGCAATTTAAAAAAAATAATCACAGTACTAATTAGTTGTTAATGCATTGTGTTAGTGCATGTATTTATTCATTTAACTGTTTGGGTATATTGTGTACCCAAGGATTAGCTCAAGCCTGGTTTACAAAGCACTAGCTTTTAAAATATTGCGTCATTCAATTTTTGTGCAATTATTATCGTGCACCACAGAAAAACCTCTCAAGACCAAACTAGCAAAACAACATTTTCAATGTGCTTCGTCACTTATGAATAAAACACACACAGAACTTTAGCCATATATTGCCATATATTAAATGTGACAGCCACATTCAGTGATATAAAATATATGTGACCTCAAAGCAGGAAATATCTTGATCAAAGAATTCAGTTTATTTCTTCTGAGGATTTAACTAAATGTTTATTTTATGTCTAATGTACCTGAGGGGGGTAGAGTCAAAGGAGAACCGAAGTGTTCCCCTGCCATCCTCTGACAGTGAAATATTCTCTGCTACCAGCCAAAGTCCTGTCTCCGACCCCGCCGCCCCTCTCCTAATGCTCTCCTGCTACTTGCTGTGGGTCTACATTTTCAGTGGCCTGCCAGAGAGCCTGGGCATAGCTCCAACTACCATTACCTGTGCCGGCAAGGAGGCTTGTTGGCCTTATTATGCTACTGTACTGCATGATTTATGGCTCTGTCTATGTGCATCTGCTGCATTAATAAACATTCGGGCACACACTCATAATGTAACCTGTAGAGTTTTGAATACAAACTCTATCAGAGCGCCTGTTTCACTACTGTCACATCCCCATAGCTTTGGGTTGAATTTCCTCTCAGTAAAGGGGTGGGATTTTAAAGGGGCTGTATCTTTTATTTTAACTGAAATATATTGTATTTGCAGATATTTGTGGTATTAAGATTATTAAGATGCAGGTGGTGTCTGCAGCGCATTATGTTTTAAGCTATAGATAAAATAAAAGTAGCACCAATGCTTTAAACAAAATCATCTGCTGCAAGCTGGCTGTTGTAAACATTAAGACCACCAAGAGGCTTTGACATGTGGTAAAAGAGCTGACTTCATTATTTTCCATGAGAGAACGCACACCAAGGATGCATGGTGACGCTCGACCATCATTAGAATCTGATGAATTCCAACGCGGTGCCGCGAAGAAAAAAGCGGGTTTTTAGGCAGGTCTCTGACACTGGACAGACAGGGACACCACTGTGAACTTTGTTGAAGGGACAAGAAGTGCAACAGACAAAGCTAAACCATCTTCCGGACTTCTGCTTTAGCCAGAGCAGGGAAACTCCTGTCTGGTGCCTTATTATTTACCAAAGTATAAATGGACAAATCACAGATTTAAAGCGCCCCACGGCTTGAGAAAAGAGTCTGAATATTTGGAATGTATTAGGAAAATATTACATTGTTAATTGATTGCAATTGACAATTTAAGCATAACTAGTTCTCTTGGGAAATGGGAACATTTGGGTACAGCCCCAAGTCTCATTAGGCATTCAACACCCAATCATACACTAGTGTGCCTTCACACTGGAGGTACGGCAGGGCAGGTTAAGGGTCTTGCACAAGAATACAAAGACGGTATGTGCTTCTGGGAGTTGGGATTTTCTGATGCAGAAAAGATCAACTGTATAGACACACGCCTGGGCTCATTTGCTGCAGTTTCCTGTCGAGGTGTTTTGAGGTTGTCATGGTAACAGAGGCTGAATGTAATCCGAGAATGAAACAACTTTGAACAGGGAAACCAATAGACCTTTCTCAGTCATGTGACTTGGAATGGAACGCCGGCTTGTTGGTTGGCATTCCGCTGATTTGCTCCACCCGCTGCATGTTATCAGCTGTTATTTATAATGGCGTTACCGGGCTTGACGCTCTCCAAGACGGTTCAGCACTTGAGTGGTCAGGTCAGACGACGATATCTGAACAAATGCTCGTTTGTCGGAGCTCAGGACCCGTCATGTGACTTTTGCTGCCCACCAATGGTCAGAGCATAGAGATATACAATGTTTTGATTTGAATTTCTTGTAGCAACCCATAAGTTCCGCTAGCCGATGATGTCAGCTGAGAAAGGTCTATAAGTATTTGTGAGGGGCAAATACAACACCAAGCAGGCATACATGGGCAGCATGAGAGGTGTCCTGGGTGCGTCGTGCAGGGTCTAGAAAATTGTCTAACACATACTGCCACTAAACTCCTGGCCATGACTAAAGCTGGGGACACAGAGGAGCTTTAGCCCGAGAGAGTTTCTCTCAATCAATGATTGTGGTACTTCTCATCTGTGTGGTGTCAGTGCGATAGTGTTATAATTATTTATCTAATCAGAGCCTGTAAAAAATCAAATCATAAATAACAAACTGTCCACTGAGTCTGATGAGCACTTCCACTTCATGTCACACTCCAATAGCCTCAACATACAGCCTATAATCCGTGGTCCAATCAGTCAATCAATCCAACAATTTATTTTTGTATCGCTCAATATCACAACAGGAGTCATATCAAAGGCCGTTACAGACACCAAAAAACACAAAGCAAATCAATATCAAACGTCAAACAATAATCAAACAAATGCACACAAACGTACACTGATGAGTGTGTGTGTGTGTGTGTGTGTGTGTGTGTGTGTGTGTGTGTGTGTGTGTGTTTTT
>OMNZ01017382.1:0-10870 GCA_900303255.1 Lesueurigobius sanzi
TTTGGACACTCAAAGACGCTTTACATAGACAGGACGAACAAGAACATTTAAGGAAAAGCCAGTTTGAACAGGTGGGTTTTGATGAGTGATTTGAAGTCCAGTAGTGAGTCTGAGTTTCTGATGGGCTGTGGGAGTGAGTTCCAGAGGGTGGGGGCGGCGGCAGCGAAGGATCGGTCCCCCAAGGTCCGGTGCTTAGTGCGGGTGATGGGTGTGAGGAGGTTGGTGTCGGCAGAGCGGAGGCGGCGGGTGGGACAGTGGGGCTGCAGGAGGTCGGTGAGGTAGGGAGGGGCCAGGTTATGGAGGGACTTGTAGGTGAGGAGGAGGAGCTTGTAATGAATCCGGTATTGGACGGGGAGCCAGTGGAGCTGTTGGAGAATGGGGGTGATGTGTTCTCTGGACCGGGTGTGAGTGAGGAGGCGGGCAGCGGAGTTCTGGATGTATTGCAGTTTTTGGAGATGAGTGGTGGGGAGTCCATAGAGAAGGCTGTTGCAGTAATCGAGTCTGGAGGTGATGAATGCGTGGATGAGTATTTCAGCTGTGGTCAGTGAAAAAGCTTTGTTAGTCAATATGGAATAGAACACAATTGCTCTGTGTTTACCAAACAAATGGCATACATTTAATTTCCTCTTGCTTTTTCACACACTCATATTTCATTTACCAGAAACTCACTGTCCACCACAGAATCTTTTGAAAATATGATTATTCGAGTGGATGTAAATTAATCTCAATAGGAAATGAATAGGAGATTACGTAATGGTGTTTACAACTTCAGGCCGGAGGAACTATAGCATAACAGGCCGGAGTATATACCCACGGTCTGACTATACTTGGGATTAAAAGGAGCCTAGGAGGTTATTTTGGTCGAGGCCAGTTTATACCCCGGGGTATATTATGGTCGAGGACATTTAGATTATACCCCCAATTATTTCAGTAATTTTGAGCGATATACGCGATTGGTGAGTGGTATTCGAAATTATATGAGAGTTTGTAAAAGGCTCTGCCCCAGGGAGGAGTTTTTTTTAGGAGAGTCTTAATATTCTTTGACATAACTAGTGAATGCACTTTATGTGCCAGTTATACTGCTTAACTGTGAATGTAAAGGGGGGTAGGCGCTCATAAGCTTTTGCTTCTGCCTACTCCTTTTGGGCATCATATCTTGCTCTCTATACAATGCTTATCTTTATAAAAACCTTGTGAAATTCAGACGCTCAAATAAAGTATTGAAAGAAGAAAAAAAAAAGAAACCAATAATTCATTGTATTTTTGACAAGAGTCTTACATTAAAAAAACAAAGTTATTTTTTTTTTCCATTTATTTGACCTTTAATTAACAAGGAAAGTCCCACTGAGATTAAGAATGTCTTTTTCAGGGGAGTCCTGGCCCCAGAGGGTTCCTATCATACATGCATGTCTAATAGTTATTATGATTGATGAATTCAAAGCATAAAGTCGATATGTGATGCATTAAGGGGAAAAATGGCCACACATGGCTTGTCATTATACAAATGTATGTTAATAACACATTTAAAATATCAAATCAGGGTCAAACATCATTTCTTCCCACAAAAATGTATATTTCATCTTTTTTCCCATTCATTTTTAAATTTATTTCATTTTAATTTTATTTATTTAAAAAATAACTAATATTTGAGAACAAAACCACAGCATCAACCACATAACATTAAAAAGTTGGTAGCTAATATGTGTGAAAGTGAGATTGTGAAAAGTTAGACAGGGGTCAGGGGTCTTCGTTTTTTCTAGTTAAGAGAAAAACGAAGAATCAAGGCACTCCTCCCACATTATAATTATCTATTAACATTTTCTAATAAAGCCTTTATTGAACTGGGCTAATACATATCAAAATCTTTTAAAACATGTTGCTGGCTTCTTCCACGCGTATCACGCACTTCTTGAAAAAGGCTTGTTGGAGCCGATGGGAGAAACCAGCAACATGTTTTAAAAGATTTTAATATTAGCCCAGTACAATAAAGTCTTTCTAGACAATTATGAAACTTTGTGTCCAGTTTCTGTCAAACAAATAACACTCTGCACTGCAACAATCAGGCCCAGAGCAATAGGCTCTATGATTGTCTACACTCAGTAGCTAAGGGGAAGTGACCCAAATGAACAAAAAGCAAAATAAAAGTTAAGTAAATAAATAGTCAGCCTACCCGACACAATTGTGCTTCCCACGGCTAGGGCAGACCAACTTAAAGAAAAAACATAACCAAACACAAGGACAGCAGGTAACAGTGAATCTTTCTGTAACACAAATAAAATACAGAATTACATAAACACAGTTTGCATAATACCATTTAATTATAATTAAAAAATCCATTAAAATGTAGCTGTACCACACACAGCTCCACTCAGCACAAGACCCGATTTGCCATAAAGCCCTCGATCAGCCAAATAATCCATAAAAAAAACGTGGGCCCAGCAAGCTCTCAGGCCACCCACCGGAAACTGGCACCGCCAGGCCACTTCCCATTTAACATATTGGCCTGAGGGGCAGCAGCGACCCCCCGAGGTACCACCCGTTACATAAGTATCAAAGTGTTTACTTTGTTACATATCTTATTTATTCTGCTGTGCTGCCCATAAACATGAGTTTTCAATTTTCCTTTGAAAGCCTCCTCAGGGCTGTGGGTCAAGAGTGGATTGAGGGGCATGGGGGAGGGAAAGTACAGAGCAGGGTTCGCTACTACCACTTACTGATGGAAAAAGTCATATAAAATAGCTTATTGGGGCTTTAAAAACTTGACAGTCATTGCTCAGTAGTTTGCATGCATTTCCATAGTGATAATGACTTTATTGCCGGACACCTACATTCTTACCTGTCCCCATTACCTCAAAATGGTGCACTTCATTCTTTGTTTGTCCATTCTGATGTGCTTCTTCTTTCATGCTGTTCTCTGTGGCATGTCCAAGGACTTCCAGGACTGCCGACACTTCTTCTACATGCAGTGTCCTCCAGGGGGCCACAGGGGAGCCACACTGAGGTCCATCTGTCAGAGGTTCAAGGACAATGTGTGCTATGCCACGCTGTATGACACCAGCCGCCACCTCCCTCTCTTCTCCGCTTACATCTTTCAGAAATCGGATGGGAAGAGGACAGCGGACACGCCTTGGATGTACGAACCCCAGGTCAGATTGACAGGCTTTGCACAGAGGAGAGGGGCATTTTAGATTGGGGTGGGCCATAGGTAGCCCATGGGTGGCACCGTTATTTGAGGCTATTTTTCCCAGTTAAAAGAGGTTTTAGAATAGATTTGATAAAATAGAAAGTAAATTGTGTACCATCTGGAAATATAATACCTGTCACCTCAGTAGTGAGGTCTAACCGCTGGCTAGAGCAACCGCGTATCAACCTATGTGTGTCCACTGATTGAACTCAAGATGCTACATCCAAAAATGACACCTCAGGCAGATGACCACCATGTTTCACTGTAGGCACCATGCATTTTTCTTTGTAGGCCTCACCTTTGTGACACCAAACTGTTTTGAAGCCAATGATTTCAAAAACTTGGTCTCATCACTCCATAGTAGTCCCAGCAGTCTTCATCTTTGTCAGCATTGGCTCTTGCAAACTCTAGGTGGCTTTTTTGTGGCCGGGCGTTAGGAGAGGCTTCTTACAGGGATGGCACCCATGCATGCTGATTTTCTTCAACCTTTCTCATCAGAAGACGCTTCTGTCGAGGTGTTCACTTCCGACGACCTGGATATCTCTGAGAGATGGTTGCAGTTCCATCTTTTTGCAATGTTGGACCAATTTTGCAACAGTCTTCTGACTGATAAGAAAAGCTTTGCTGATTTGTGCACTATATATTTACATAGACATTTTCTTTGCATATTAAATGCAATTACATCAAAAAGGCTCAGGGGGAGCCAAGAAAATAACCAGAAGAGAAATTTATCTTTGATTGCATATTTCGTAACTGCATGTTCTTAAGAGCTGCTGTAAATAGAGAATGTTAGCCTTAATATTACCCAACATTACCCTATAATTACAAATTTAAAGCTAATTTCAAAACTTCTAACATGTTTATAAAAGGCATAGGCCTGTAATAGATGCCAACTTGGTGCAACTACTGTAATAATTAAGTATTATTACAAAAGATTATAATAATCCAACCAGACTGAATTGGATTGGTGTCGTGCATGTGTCATCTATTGAAATAACTGCGATACCCTCTCTTTCCTCTCAAAGCTGGTTGAAGCTGATGAAAGCGGGGACATGCGCACCCTCCCTCTTTCTGAACACACTCCTCCGTTGATCGAGGACAGCCAGGCCGTGCTGGACGACTACACTGACGCTGTCCAATACAAACGGTGTCCTCTGGCTCCTGACGTGCACCAGGCTGAGCTGCAACACAAATCCTCCACCTACACTTTAACCAACGTGGTCCCTCTCATAGCAGACCTCATGGACACTTCCTGGAGTCCATATCTTGACACCATCCGTCGACGACTCAACAACTTTTGCCTGGGGAAAGCTTTTGTAGTGACAGGTGTGGTAGTTTCAGGGGACAGCATCAGGAGAGACAATCGAGATAGAATGGGAATCCCTAAGTACATCTGGCTGGCCTATTGCTGCCCCCGTTTTGACCAGAACTCGCCGTATGAGGTCAGGTATATGTTCCCTTCATATGGCGGATATGTTCTGAATGGACGTGATCAACAAGGAGTGGTGGAAGTGACGGTGAAGGCTCTAGAGGGATTCCTTAAGTTGAATACAGAAAAAGATGTGGCGTTTTTTTACAAGAACTGCATGACAGAACATCATTTATAGAATACGAACCATCACTTTGTCTAGTATGTCTGTCTCTATGAGGCTAGGTACAACTCAGGAATAGCTAAGGTTAGAAAAAGAGTTTGGACAGGCTCCGAATACAGAACTATCTGTATTTCTGTGCTTATAAATGATTACCAAATAATACGGAAAGCTTTGTAAGCATCACTTGTACTGTCATTTTTCACATCGTTATTTTCCACCACTCAAGAGGATAAGTATAATGAGACAATTTTCATCTTCTTAGCATGAAATTTCACATGTTCATGATAATAGATAATATCTTGTTAAAATGCTCAAAAACAAGGTCCCAGGTGGTATTTCTAGGCCAGATGGGGGTAATCTGTGTGGAGTTTGTATGTTCTCCACATTTCTACCACTACAAATATGGACAATAGGGTCCCCTGTGGGGCCAGGACTCCCTCGAAATATAAGACATTATAATTGGCAAGTTACAGCGGCTCAGGACTATTTTAGCTTAGAGAGTACTGTTTTATTTCAATAGCCTTATTGATTGATATTGTCAATGATGCCCAGGTTGCACCCCCTACCTACCAGTGTCTGTGACTGATGCAGGCTTCGAAGCTAGTACTATTTGCATACTGCACTTGATAACAGGAAAATGTACCACTCAACTCATTGACGTTCTAGCCATGAGAGCTGCTGTGTGCAATGTGCAATTGGTCAGTATAACCTGCAGAATGAATAGCCTAATGGCCATGCCTTACATTATTCTGTTGGGTTACTGCTTTGATACCAGGGGTGTCCTTTATAAAAAATGAGGCCCAAAGTTTGCGTAGCCGGTCCTCTGCGCCAAAAGGTGGTATTTATAGAAACCAACCTGAGCGTGAAACATTGCAGTCTCACGCACAGTTTAATAAACGAGACAACAATGCACTGTTTGACTTCCAAAGATGAAATAAACTGTCCCTTGAATGTTTTGTTTGTTCCCTCAGTCCAGTAGCATGCACATAAACTTTGATGACATAAAGGCCACACTGGGCGACTACAGTGATGTTGTTCAGTATGAGCACGCTCAGCTCAACCCTGATGAGCACTAGGCAGACCCCCTGGACAAAGCGTACACTCTGTTCAACATTGGGCCCCCGGGCCAACACCTAGACCTGGTTGTGCAAACAGTTGCACCTCAACAACTACTGCTGGAGGTGGACAAGAACTTCCAGATCTTTTACAATGACTGTGTTGAGACAATGGAGCTCCACTTTACTGAGACTCTTTTAATGGCCATGACCTGGAGGTGGACTTGAGTTTGACATGAAGTTGCTCTGAGGTCACATGGCAGGTCAGTTGGTATACAGTCAGAGACTATTCCTAGTAGTTAATAACATGCTCATAATGCAAATTTGTTTCAAAACTAAATTTAAAACAAAGGTCAAACATATTGAGAGAAAAAGAAAGGTTGTCACTTTTAGAGAGAAGAACAGACGTCAAAAACAAACAACACAAAAAATTGAGTTTGCACCCCCCAAATGGTGCTGATTATGAAAAGTAGAATTCATACTCACACATAGCTCCACATGCTTTGGTCCTATAAGACACATGGCATGCCTTTGTACGGGGAGGCATCTCTGCTGTAGACTGCAGTCCAGTCCATCCCTCAGTTCCAGCTGTGACCTCACCATTCTGTGGTGTTCCTGTAAAAAGGTAAATGTACAGTATATTTAAGTGGACAAAATCTTGGTAACTAGTTTTTTCTCTGTGCACAAATTAAATTTTAAATGACTGTAGGCTGAGCACTTCCAAATGTAACAAATCTACACATCAAGGGATATGAAAAACCAGGGGTTTAAAAATAAGCGAAGAAGCTTATGAATGAACTATTATGCCATATCTAGCCTATACATTTTAATAGGTACAGCTGTGGCCTAAAGTTTACATATCCTTTTAAGTTTACATACTCTTTTTGCCATTTTTCATAGAATAATATGAATGATAACACAAAAATCTATTCTTTTTCCACTCATGGGGTTGTGCAAAGCCATTTATTGTTAAAGAACTGAGTTTACTCTTTTGAAATCATAATGAAACAGAAACTACCTCAAATGTCCCTGATCTCACATTAAATGACCTTCACCAACTGCCAGGAAAATTGTTCAGGAGCAAAGAAAAACTCACTTCAGCTGAAATACAGGACTCTTTGACAAAATTGGAGCATAGACAAACAGGTTTTTTGACAATAAATGGCTTCATACAACCAGTAACCATGAGAGAAATAAGGGTTTTTGTGTTATCATTCATATTCTGTTCTGCAAGTCAGTGTTATTGACAATGGGACTTCAGTGACACATTAGCATTGTTATTTGCACTAAACTGTATGATTTCCACTTAAATCGGCATGTATAATTTGACACATGTATAAAAATAATGTTGTATATTGACAAAATGGTTATCTCATCTTCTAGTAGAGTAGATCTCAAACACTGTGTGCATTTGGCCTCAAGGTGGTGCCATCATTCTATGTATGCCATAACCTGTATAGATATTAAACAAACGTTTAATATCTACAGATGTTATACAATACAGATGGCATCCCAGAGTGTTTTACGGCCAAAGTGTCAGCTTTGAGTTATTATTTGTTATGACACTCATGTTGAGGGTTCTGTTTAGAATGAAAAGAACATGTCCATACCCGCTAAAATACATAGTGTTAGAATAGAGATTGGAGCAAGTATTATTACATGACATTTATTGTCATTCTGTAGTGTGCTTATCATAGGGCTGTTACAGGACAGTTTTTGCCCCAGTAATATGCCTTCAAGTAAAGGGGCTCTCTCTACCAGTGACATTTGAGTATCAGAGGCCCCTACATCCTGTTCCAACCAGACAAATTACTGTATTTTAAGTCATGCTCCAAACACAAACGAGCACACAGTAGCAATATTCAACCTTTTTTATCCCTGTGAACTACATTTACATAGTTAAACTGACATAGAGGTACAGTATATAGCCCACACTTCAATAACAAATGTGTAAGAGCCTTGAGTGGGGGTCACCCTGGAGAATTAACAAGATATTTCAAGATGCATCTTTTTCTAGGTTTTTTGGCCCGCAGGCTTTATTAAATAGACAGTTCAGGGTAAAAGGAAGTGAAGAGCAGGGATAGACATTCAACAAATTGTCAGAGCTGGGACCAAACTCATAACATTGAGGCACATGGCAGCAGTCTTAACCAGTACTTTGTGATTGATCCATCAGTTTGTTGTATTATTTGACAAAATAGTGGTCAATCAAGCAACCTCTGTGACTTAATGGCTAATAAAATATGTTATGATGCAATTATCATTATAAAAATAAAATACATTAAAAACCCTTCAAGTCTTTATAATTAAAGCTAGGCTACTGTAGTTTACTAAGTGGGCAGAGGCCAGAGGGGGGAAATACTTCCATGCATTATGACTGACCAGAGAGCGAGAACACCAAAGCCTCTGATTGGTCAGAGCATTGAGATATGAAATGATTTGAATTGCTTGTAGAAACCCATTGTTGCAACATAAGTTCCGCTGGCCGATGATGTCAGCTGAGAAAGGTCTATAGGGCATCATGCCTAGGAGCCCTCTGTGAGCCCTCTGTGAGCCCTCTGTGAGCCCTCTGTGAGCCCTCTGTGAGCCCTCTGTGAGCCCTCTGTGAGCCATCTGTGAGCCCTCTGTGAGTCATCTGTGAGCCCTCTGTGAGCCATCTGTGAGCCCTCTGTGAGTCATCTGTGAGCCCTCTGTGAGCCATCTGTGAGCCCTCTGTGAGCCCTCTGTGAGCCATCTGTGAGCCATCTGTGAGCCCTCTGTGAGCCCTCTGTGAGCCTTCTGTGAGCCCTCTGTGAGCCATCTGTGAGCCCTCTGTGAGGTGTTCTCAGTTGGTCAAGCGCGAACAGAGCCCATCTCTGTGGACAACGATCTAACCAGTGACGATGTTGCCAGTCTGGGGCATGCACAGGTTATAGAACGAGCTGTGGTCCAGAGAAGAAAGCGGTGTCCAGGTCACCCAACCCCGCCGCTGAAGCTCGCCCTTGTCCAGCTGTGGGCCGTAGTAGTGAGGGTCCACGATGAGGAGACTGCCGCCATGTCCCCCGTCACTACACACTCCGAGCACGCCTTTAGAAGAGTTATCTGTGCCGCCTCCCATCATCACCGGACCGCCCTGCCGTTCAAAGTGATCCCGCAGCTCTCCCACAGCCCTGTCCAGCTCCCCTGCCCGTACGTGCGCGATCTTACACGGCACTTCGTAAAAGTAATCAAGCACAAGTGACGCCTCAAACGTGCCTATCCACTCCCTGGAACCGCTGAAGTGCTCAGGCTTGTCCCTCATGCTCACTAGTGCCCGCTGCATGTCAGGGATGCTGGGTGCCACCATGTGTTTGCCCTTGGCTCGAGTGCAGTTGTAGAAGAGCCACGATGCCATGGTTTGCACCGTGCGGTAGCCACAGCCCCAGCCCCGGTCGTCCAGTCCGTCGCAGCCGTAGTGGAAGTACAAGTAGTCACCACTTAGAATTTTGGCACGAGGTTCTGATGGGGTCTGGAGATCTGTGTGCACGTTTGTTGATAAAGACTTGGCCAAATAATCTGATAAGTCAGTCTGCATCATAAACAGTCTACAGTCCGCATCCTAAGAAAAGTAAACACCAAACAGTGTACCTTTAAAATCTGTCCCTCGGACTTTTGCTATTAAGCATTGGTTCCGTCATCAAATCGGTCTGTGAATTCACAGTTTGTTTGTTTTTAATACATATATTAATATATTTTTGAAACAGGTTGAATGTTATTTCAATTATAATTATAATAATTAAAAATCAGTCCAAACCATGCAGATATAAAAAGCACTAAAAACATAAAAACAATCCAACTCTGCCGTGACAATCCATAATATGGCTTGTCACGGGCAGAGTGACACTTTATGTTAAAGTGTCTTCTCCATGAATGTTCTCTATGGGGCAGGACCAGTGTTGGGCAAGTTACTTTAAATTTGTAATATATTCTATATTACTAGTTACAGCTTTAAAAAATGTAATATGTTTGTATTACATATTACTGCTGGAAAAATGTAACTGAGTTACACTACTTTGAGTTACTTTTGGAAAATATGAACAGAAAATAGTGATAATAACGCCACAGAGCAAAAGTGTAGTCAAAGATTTCCTTTTCCTCAGCCCTGCACATTCTAAAGTGTTTTGTTTTGACAACGTTTGCTACAAAAGCTGCTTTCTTCACCCGTATCAACTTGATTTGAGGCTGCATCTTATTTGGGGGAAGTTGCACTTGTAACTTGAGTTACTTAAATTGTAATGATTAATATATTACTGTATTTTGTTTAAGTAATATATTATATTCCTCAGTTACTGAAAAAAGTAATCTACTCCTGTAACTAGTTACTTTTGATGAGTTACCCCCAGCACTGGGCAGGACTGAAGAGTCTGTGAGATGGTATAGTCTTCTCCATGAGACTGAAGAGTCTGTGAGATGGTACAGTCTTCTCCATGAGACTGAAGAGTCTGTGAGATGGTATAGTCTTCTCCATGAGACTGAAGAGTCTGTGAGATGGTACAGTCTTCTCCATGAGACTGAAGAGTCTGTGAGATGGTACAGTCTTCTCCCTGAGACTGAAGAGTCTGTGAGTTGGTACAGTCTTTTCCATGAGACGGAAGAGTCTGTGAGATGGTACAGTCTTCTCCATGAGACTGAAGAGGCTGTGAGATGGTACAGTCTTCTCCATGAGACTGAAGAGTCTGTGAGTTGGTATAGTCTTTTCCATGAGACTGAAGAGTCTGAGATGGTACAGTCTTCTCCCTGAAACAGAAGTCTGTGAGATGGTACAGTCTTCTTCTTGAGATTGAAGAGGCTGTGAGATGGCACAGTCTTCTTCTTGAGACTGAAGAGTCTGTGAGATGGTACAGTCTTCTCCATGAGACTGAAGAGACTGTGAGATGGTACAGTCTTCCACCTGAGACTGAAGAGGCTGTGAGATGGTACAGTCTTCCACCTGAGACTGAAGAGGCTGTGAGATGGTACAGTCTTCTCCATGAGACTGAAGAGTCTGTGAAGAAATCCAACCATAAGTCCATAAATTATGA
>OMNZ01017386.1:0-11856 GCA_900303255.1 Lesueurigobius sanzi
ATGTATTCTGTCAATGTTCTGTTTCCACTCTAAAGATTAAATGAAGGCAAATAAGGAAACACAAATGTACTGTATATGCTGTGATCATTAGAGGTTTTAGTGTCTGCAGAGCCCAGAAAAACACATTGTGGTATTGGTTCAGGTACTCGCCGATACCTGTATCTGAAAAATCTGTGGTATCAGCATGAAATCCGATACCAGTATCGGTATCGGAACATCCTACTGCAGACTATACAGAAGATTATGTAGAACAGGGGTTTTCAACTGGTTCTGCCCCAGGGACCACCATTCAGACTAAGCAGTAGTTTGTGGCCCACTGTGTGTGTGTGTGTGCAATATAGGCCTATTTTTTTGGTATAAAAGAAGGCTATATACTTTATTTTACGCTTTGTGTTCTCAAATGTTTAAAATAACATGAGTAAAATTATTAAAAGAGATATATCAACATGATATTCATTAATATTAAATATGCAGCGGCCCTAGTGTATTTTTTAGTAGTTAACCTGGATAGCAAGTCACGGACCACCAACAGTACTGCCACAGACCACCAGGGGGCCACGGACCCCTTGTTGAAAACCTTTGATGTAGAACATAAAAAATAACAATTTGAACATTTTCAGTATTGGAAATCTGATACTCAAATTGTTATTTTCTTATGTTCTACATAATAAATAGGTATTGTGTTTAACATTGTATTGAAGTGTTTCCTACTCAGTGCAGACAGAAAGACCAGGGGCCCTGAATGACAAAGGGACTGTCAGCAGATGAGGTGGCTCCTCTCTGGCTTTGATCTGAGGCCAAAGCCACAGACATATGCTGCTCCATCCGGAGAGGAGGAGCTGCGCTGGATGCACACCGCAGCTCACCATTCCCCTCACATTCATTAACTACAGTACAACAGCTGCTGACTAATTAGTTTCTGCAAAACCAGCGAGGTACACCTTAACTTTCATTCTCTTTGTCAAAGAGAAACTTAATATTTGAGTCAAATAAATGCCACACAATATTAAGGATACAGTAAGTAAAACAGCCAAATAATCAGACTATTTTGTCAATAAACCTTAACACACAAATGATAATGCGAAGATACTCCTTCCAATATAGACTGCAAACAAATTATCAAATTTGTTAATTAAGCCTGGCCGCTGATAAATGTAAAAGGTATTGGCTAAAATTAGATAGCCACATGAAACTAAGGACTCCTTGACTTTTTTTCTGGAATATTGTCAAAAGTAACCATAACTGAATCTTAAAACAATGTACATTCTCAGCCCTCCAGGTGGCTGATGACAATAAAACAAAACAACTGTACTTTCATCTTTATTAAGAGGCATTATGGTAATTGTGATTAGAATAGGGACATAATTAGGTTTGTTGGGCACATTTTAAGCAGGAGCAGTAGTATTAAACTGAAATATTAAACTGCAGGGGTACAAACTATACTGGATATTTGCCTAAATAATTGCTGGCGTGTTGCCATACCGAAACAGCTATTTCAATTTATATTCATTTTGCAGCAACTTTGGATCTTTTCAAACTTTGTTTTATAATGTTTTGGTCAGCAACAAAAATACTAACAGATAAATTCCTCTTTCTGATCAAGCTGTAAAAAAAACTGAAGTCAACCAGAGAGTGTACAAATGTTGTGCTGCTCCCAAAACATTTTACAGTATCTAGGGGAAAACAGGCTGTCAGGCTCAGCACCTTTCCTTAAATACACCCAAGAGGGATGCATTCAATGTGATTTTTTTTTTTTATCAAATAATGTTAGAAGTAGCTTTGGCAGCCGCAGAGTGGGCTGTGATGTGTGGGGTTTGGGCATGAAGGTGCGGGTGAGGAGATCATGTGTCCAGTAATGGGAGACAGTTGGTGCCCAGGAGGAGATAAAGAGTGAAGCGTCCACCCCACAGGAGCCTGGCACCATCACAGAGTCAAAGCGAGGACACTCTCCCAGCACTGCTGCCAATTTACAGACCACTCAATTAATGGTCATTACCTGGGAGCGGACGTGCTGTCTACATACCCCAACGAGCAGGCAGGGGCAGTAGTGGAAGTGAGTGGTGGAAAAATTACATTATGCTAATGGATACATGCTATTTTTATTTTTACACTGATATGCAGCCTGCCTAGGAGGTAGAGGTCGGGGCAAGAGCAACAACTTTCACACGCAGCTCAGATAAACAGATCGTACTTGACAGGAGTGTAGCAAATGTCAAGTGTAAAAATAAATACAAAATTCTAAGTCAGAGGAGGGTTGTGTATTTTTAGTGAATAAATGTTTCCACATGCTTAGCATATATACAAAGCAGTATAGCTATACAAGATAAGAGAGACAATAATGCTAAAAAACAGAAAATGAATATCACAAGAGAGTCGTCTTGTAACTGGAGGGTTAGTGGTTCGTATCCCACAGGTGCACACTGCCGCAGTGTCCTTGGGCAAGACACTTCATCCACCTTGCCTCCAGTGTCTGTGTACACTGGTGTATCAATGAGAGTGTGAATAGGTGAGTTGTTCATTGATGTAAAGCGCTTTGAGTGATTAAAGGAATAGGCCACCGTTTTTCCATTCTGAGACATGTTCTTACCTGAGCCTAGACGAGTTGATGCGTACCTGTCAGGTCTTTGTGCGTGCCCTCAGTCACGCAAATAGACCAAAGATGTTGTTAGCATTTAACCTCTCCCAGTGGTTTCCTATGGATCCAAACAGGGGTGAAGTTAGAAGCCACCAAAGTGCTCCTAAGGTGTTATTACGCCTTACAATATAGTGCCCCTTTCTTATCTGCTTTGAAAATCAACATGTTTAATTTTGTGTAACTATACTTGGATCATGTAACTACTGACATAACCGTTTTTAAATAGGGAAAACGTGGAAGAGCTTGGTGGCTTCTAACTTCACCCCCGTTTGGATCCATAGGAATATGCTGGGAGAGGCTAAATGCTAACAACATCTTTGGGCTATTTGCGTGACTGAGGGCACACACAAAGACCTGACAGGTACGCATCAGCTCATCTAAGCTCAGGTAAGAACATATCGCAGTATGGAAAAACGGTGGCCTATTCCTTTAAAGCAGGTAGAAAAGTACTATATACTAAATGTGACCATTTACACATACAATTGGAATCTTTACATTGATGTAAAACGCTAACTAAACCCATCTGCAGCTCCTAAAAGTTTGCAAATCATTGTCATTGGTTACATCGCCGGTCACTTATTCAGAAAGACAACAGAGAGTGACCAACAAGAGGGGTTTGTGAGGACAAGTGTCCGAGCATAAAGCTGTAACAGAGAAGAGCTGAATCTCAATATGACGATATCTCCAAAGCGACAGATTGTCATATCTCCCAGCCCAACATACAAATAGATCATCTAAATGCATCAAAGTAATGTACCATAGCTACTTTCAGCTACTTGAGATTCATTTTCATGGATTAACGGAAAGAGTATTTACCCCAGAAATAGACAAGATAAGAAAAGATATAAGAAATTTACTACCATTGAATTTTACATCAGGTGCTCTAAGTGAACAAGTCTTGGCAAAGTGCTTTAAAGTTTAGACACTGTGTTTCTATTTCACCTGCGTTTATCATCACACAAGCGTTTATGCTTATTTGGATATTAATTACTTTAACTTCAGAGAGCCTTTCATCTTAAGCTCCTTATGCTTAGAAAATTGCGATCTGGCTGAGATAGAGTCATAAGGAAAAGGGAAGGACGTCTTTGAAAGAGTACAGCTACAGGGAGAAAAACTGTAGGTCCAGAATACAACATTTGCATTAAAACAACACCAGGCTACCCATGCGGCGACAAGGCTCTAAATTGGCAATGTTTTTCTTAGTGCTCTTCAAGAGATCAGAAAAAGGCTGCCTCAATGGTTTGATTTATGAGAGAAGACAAACCACAGAAACAGCTTGACCGATCTGTCAATCACACAGCACAACTAACATAAAACCAAATTTACATTCAATATAAAACAAAACACAGCCAGTCTGCTTTAGCTTTGGAAAATCCCACTGTGAAGGATCAATAGAAAGAAAGCAAAGCCAGCGCCTTACTGCTAAATTATTATCCATAACAGGCTTTTCTCACCAGAACTAATTCATTTTTGCTGCAATTCAGTTATACAAGCTGTGGGCTTTAATTATTCAAGTGATTATTCCAGCAAAAAAAATAAATAACCACCGCAATTAGTGCTGAGTTTTAAGCCCTCCTCACATAATATGAGGACAGCAGGACAGACACAAATGAATACAGTTGTGTGTGTGTGGTTCTGACTAATGGTAATAACTTGACTTATTCACCAAAAGGACAACAGTGCACTCTTAAACCGTTAAAAATGACCTTGAGTGGGCTCCTTGGAAGATATACAGTTGTGTTCAAAAGTTTGCATACCCTTTTAAGTTTACCCTTTTAATCTTTTGGCCATTTTGCATAGAATGTGAATGATAACACAAAATATTTATTTCCACTCATGGTTAATGGTTGTGCAAAGCCATTTATTGTCAAAGAACCGAGTTTACTCTTTCGAAATCATGCTGAAACAGAAACTACTCAAATGTCCCTGATCCAACGTTTACATGACCTTCAACAACTGCCAGGAAAATTGTTCAAGAGCAAAGAAAAACTCACTTTTTACAGGACTCTCAGACAAAATTGGACCAAAATTGATGTTTGTTTCAAGATGCACAATATGTAAACTTTTGACCAGGGACATTTGGCTAGTTTCTAGATGAAAAGCATAAACAAACAGTTTTTAGGACAATAAATGGCTTCATGCAAACACTAACCATGACTGAAATAAAGGTTTTCGTGTTATCATTCATATTCTATTCATAAGTTTACTACCCTCACAATTTGCCAGGGTATGTAAACTTTTGGCCACAATATCCTTTGAGATGAGAACCACAATCAAAAATCCATAAATACTGCCATGAAAAATGAATTCAACTCCAGTCACTCAAGTTTCCGTGGCTCACCTGGTAGCGCACCGGCCATATGCGGGAACTGGGACAAGTGGGCTCCTGCTCATCACTTTGGCCTGTTCCAAAATCCAGAACTTTGGGGGGCAAAATCTTACAAAAAATTCCATTCATTTCTTGCTAGAAGCACACAAAAAAAGAAAATAAATCTGAGGATACGGTATGAAAAGTAAATGCTACTTCGGGACAAGCACTTCCACAAAGTGCAGGAAACTGGCAGACAACAAAGGACACGAGATGACTCCCTCTTCTTCTGTTGTTTGTTGGCCTCCACTGACCTGCCTTCACACTTCACCACGCGCACAACCACAAACTCAACAGTAATTCACAGCTTTCACTGACTCCTTATAAACAGACTGCGGTCATCAACAGTCAACAAACAATGTGCACCGAGCAGCTTCTTGGGACACAAGCAAAGCAATAACAAAGAAAACATTACAGGGGAAAATAGAGCGTTGTATAGAGATTAGCTGTCATCCTGGCCCAGTGGCCCTGTGGCTCACGAACACGGTTGCGTAATAGGTCTTTTCTGTACGTGTGAACCAAAGCAAACAAGACATGGATCACTCAAGCTTTGCGGGAAAAGGAAGTTATCTCAGACCGCGTGCACACAAAGGATAAGCTCGCCGAGTTTTGACAGCACACTAAAAATAGCAAATTCCTAATAGAGAAAAATGCAAGTGCCAGTCACAATCAGACAAAGTGAGATAAATGTTTCCTCTAAAGAAACGTCTTGGGAGCTGAATAAGGGCGTGGCAACTCAATTCAGAGCAGCGCAGACAAAAATAATTATAATCATTAATTATATAAACATAACAAAGGCAATTAACAAGAGAGTGCAGTCAACTTTGCAGCTGTGTTATGCAATTGCGAGCCTTTGGGGCCATGTGTGAGGAAGATGGCGGCAGACGGGCCGGTTGTGTTTTCCGCTGCACATATATGGCCATTAATCACGCTCGGGTCTCTTTGCTCCTTTTCTATTTCCAGAGAAGCCAGAGCCTGAAGGCAGCGGACCAACAGCGTTGCGGCACGTGCGACGAAGGACTTCGACTAGCATCCTTTCTAAATGTCACACAATGTTAGCCCGTCCAGCCTACGGAGACGTGAGGACAAGCTATGAAAGACATCTTCAGGCCCAGGTCCCGTTAATGAATGAAATGTGTGGTAATTAGTTTAATCTGACACAAGGGCTGAACAATTGTGGGAAATGTCTAATTAGGATTTTGGGGTTTTGTGATTAGATTTGCAATTTATGTTTTAAAATCAAGATTTGGTTCACAAATCTTAACCTTTGAGAAACTCCTAAACTGATACGAGCATCATGCATTTCAGAACATGCTTGTAGAGGACACCAATGTGACAGGATATTATGTCATTCGCAGAGGACATTATTTTAACAATAGTTGCATCCTTTTGCGAATGAATTCATCTTGGAGCCCTTTTTTACACAAACCTTTTTTGTAAATAAAAATGCTGCATTTATTTTCAGCCTAGGGACTGGAAATAGCACGGGGTGAATACTATACATAGCTGGGAATACCCCTCTAGGGAGATACAGGCAACTCCAGTACGAAGCAGGTCTTTCGGTATAGCATGGCATAAACAGAGCAGCTGGCGGGTCACATGATCAGGTACAACGCATGGTAAAGTCTAGTGTTTCTCCTCTCGCTGCTCCCTCTCAATTTCTTGGATGCACGAGACGAGACTTCTGCAGGGTGTGTTGGAGTGTGAGTCATCGCCAGTGCAGGGAAGGAGGGGAACAGCATTCTTTAAGTCAAACACAGCTCTGATAGCAGCAATGCAGCAGCACACTGTCACAAAAAATCTATTAAGTAATTCTGGGGAGACTCTTAAGAGAGAGAGAGAGAAGCTAACTCCCACATGCTAACAATGTTATGCAACCAGCACTGGGTATCGGAGTCAGGCTGTAGGGCTAAGGCTTATCTCAAGGTTTGAATATTAAAGAGACTCTGTGAGGTCATGTTACTAAGCAGAATCTCTATAAAAATTTAGGGCAAGTATTGAAGTACATACTACATACATGCTTGAATTTGTACTGAAAAAAATATTGTATTACATTTTGTTCACACAATACGAGTGAAAAATATGCAAATGTGTGAGTGCAACAAACACTTCGTCCTGGGATCTGCAGCAAGCCAGCCCACTTGTTGGCCTCTCGAGATCTATCCCTCACACTCAAACAATGTACCAGTCTGTGCTGCTTCTAAGAGAGCAGATTTGCTGAGTAAATGGTCAAACAAGATTGTACTCATCCTCACACCTCGCAACGTCATTGGTTTTCTTCCTATCGCAAACATGGAGCCCACAATTAGAGCTCTTTCTTTTTTTTTCACACAAATTTAACTTTATTAATAGTACAAAAGCAATAATCTCTGTTTACAAACGGATGAAGTGCACAATCTAAAAAGAATGTTTGTGTTATCTCTCCGTACAGGAGTTTTTGGTCATAGACAAACAAAGTCATTAAGTCGTCATCTGAACTTGGTAGTAAATGTGTTGCAGACTTTTGCCTCTTTCGCTGATAATAATAAAATGTCTTGTTAGTGAGAGAAGCTAAAATTCACAAAACAGACCCAACAAAAGACCCTTTCATTGCTTGCAAACAAAAAGGCTTAGTCTGGAGGCAACAGCGGCCTCTGGAGACCATTGAAATCTTTGGCTTCATCTGCAAGCTTACGTTTTTTAACGTTTTAAGAAATGGATGATACTGCAGCAAGCAGTTCCGTTTGTGAATGTTCGGACTACTCCAGGTCACATTTGGATTGTGAAAGCTATGTTACTTTTGTCACTTTGGACGGAGTGAGCCATACACTTCTATGAATGGGCGCAGCATAAACCATGAAGACCTGAAAGGTAAGAGGCTGGACATGTTTATGACCTGTGGGGGATTAAAATAAAGTCTTGTTTATGGTCTTTACTTGTTTAGAAGAAGGAGGAGGCGTGACGTCACTATGACGTGAGGCTGAGAAAGGAGGGGGGAGGCATCATTGTCTACTGCTTAAAGTGATGTGTTGAAGACAGTGCCTCAGCTGTTTGTGAGTAACCAATGTGTTTCTACTTGGAGTAAAGGAGGAAGACCCAAAGTTGGAGGTATACAGTCTTCTCTGGCAACACAGACTCACACATAAGTCTAGTGGATTTCCATTCTCAAAGTTGTTGATACTTGGCAGAATATCGAAATGTCCTTTGAGAAACAAATAACATCAAATCTAAACTTGTCCAGATGATGAGAGTATTATTGTTTGGCATTTATACTTTGACCTGGATATAGACATGAGCATACATAAAATTAGAGAGAAACTAATTAGAATAAAGATGGGAGGCCTCATTGCAAGTTAAATCCCTCGTCCCTCCTACTGGATTGGTATATGGCTTACTGCCAAATAAAGACCATTAGTGGCGGATGAAGCTTTTTGGATAGGAGGCGAAACGTTTGCAAACTTTAACTACCAAGCGCAAATAATGGCTTAAGATTTTTTGTCAACAAAAGTGAAAAGAATTTCACACTCATAACATCCTATCGACCTATTTCAAATTTTACGCCTTTTACGCCAACACGTTTCCAACATCACTGTTCACGACTAACTGGACCAAGTTTTTAGTCCTTACCTTCTCCCACAAAGAGACGGTGCAGCTCTGAAAGACTAGTTCCCTCATATCCAGACGAGCAGCCAGCGACACACACAAGCGGCTTCCAAAAGTCTGTTCGAACTGTGGCGACATGTACCCTACCTACGTCTTTACACAGAGAACTGCCTCGGAGCGCAACCTGATCCAGAAGTTCACCTGAAGTCGGTGGGGCAATCCAAGCTCCATGATTAAATTACTGCACGCTGCCAGAGCCCAGCCGCTCCATAACACAGCAGCAGGGACTAAGTGATTGAGTTTCAAGCAGTAAACATAATCTTTATATCAGAGACTTGTGATCAGGGTGAGTCATGCAGCAGGCAAAGGTTTGTTTTGACATCACATCTAACGTGGATCATGTCATACAATGAAATAAACCATAATTGTAGCCATAAAAATGATAAATATGTAAAAAGACACACTGGAAACAGCAAACTTGAAATAATACTACATTTTAGAGTAGTAGTAGTAGTAGTAGGGAACAATCTCCAGCAATAAACCTTTATTTATTTTGGGTTTTTTGTGCGTTTTTGTTCATGTGCCAATCAGATCTTATGGTCTGATTATAAGAATGCATAGGGGAGAGCGGGGTGGGTTGGGCCACATAGGACGTTTCTTAGCTTTACTGCCAAGGCTTTCAACATTTTGGCAAGATACTGAGTATGTACACTCTCTGGAACAATGAGTGCCTCTAAATCATGAGGCTTTAATATTCAATAGAAACAGAATAATACCCATTTTAATTATTGCATGATTTGACCCAACCGTCCCTGTATAAACAAGGGTTGGGTCACCAGAGGCTTCAGTCCGGACCCCAAAGCATTTCCAATCTCTCAATATACTTTGCATCTAACGCTGTGCTAAAGATTAGAAGTAGAATAAAATAAAACATGCCAAATCAGCTCTGCTTTGATATTGATTAAATAAACAAGCTGTGCTAATATTTTAATTGGCTATGTGCAATAACTGTAAATGTCGGGACCCTGGATGGAGCAAAATGAAAAGTTTGTGGACCTCAAACAGATTTGGTTGGGGAGACACCTGAGATAACATAATGTAGATGAATCAGACCTGTCTCCCAACAGTCTCTGGATTACTTTGTCTTCCTTGTCTGGGAATGCAAACAAGATTAGATTTTTTTTTCACCTCCAGGTAAAAAATACATGCTATTTCATCAAGAATTAAGACACCTAAAAAGTCTTCACATTATTACTATTCATCATGGAAGATACAGTTGTGGCCAAAAGTGCCAGGGTATGTAAACTGACAACACAAAAACCTTTATTTCACTCATGGTTAGTGGCTGCGTGAAGCCATTTATTGTCAAAAATTGTTTGTTTACACTTTTCAACTAGAAACTAGACAAATGTCCCTGATCAAAATTTCCCGTATAGAGTCCCGTATTGCAGCTGAAGTGAATTTTTCTTTGCTTCTGATCTATTTTCCTGGCAGTTGTTGAAGGTCATGTAAATGTTAGATCAGGGACATTTCAGTAGTTTCTGTTTCATTATGAGTTCAAAAGAGTAAATTCTGTTTTTTGACAATAAATGGCTTTGCACAACCACTAACCAGTGTTATCATTCATATTCTATGAAAAATGTCCAAAAGATTAAAAGGGTATGTAAACTTTTGGCCATAAATGTACCTAGAAGATATCATCTGATTAAAAAAAAAATGCTGAGACAGAGGTAGATAAGAAGAAGGGAGTGAGAGAAACACAATCTGACTAAATGACCCAGAAAACAAGCCCTTTGTGGTGAGCACATTGGATTAAAGTCAAGTCAGCGCTGTTAAAATCAAGTCAACCAAGTCGCTCTTGTCAGGACCACTCCATCCACACACTCATCCTGAACTAGCTGGAAAGCACAAAACCTCACTTAGTGTGGGACGATATACCTAAACTGTAGGCCCTGCGCAGAAAGCAAATCTGAATCTATTTGTGAATCATATTATAATACATGGCATCTTTCTGGGAAAATATACTTTAACAGAGTTCAGGCTGAGTAGATGCCATTGATTTGGTCAGGCTAACACAGACAAATACTGATAGCCCACAATTCGCACTTATGACACTTAGTGTAATAATTTTTCTTCCTGTTTTTAACATTCTTTTTGTAAGACAGTGCTGCTCTAGTTCTACTCAAAATATTGCTTTAAAACGTTGATCAACAAAAAGAAATAAACCATCAAAAAGGGGCTAGTTATGGTTGTAGCAGAATGCAGTGAGACAGCTCATGCAGAACTCCTGACACTTGAGTTGTGGACTGATCAGTCAGCTCTGGACTTGGCATGAGAAACGCCAGCAGCTATTGTTGGCCTTTCATTTTACACAGGCACAGTGTAATTAAGGTGCATAACGCTGGCAACATTCACCGCCTACTGGTGACACGAGAATGTAAAACAGCTGCCACACAGACAGTACATATGCTTCCAAAACACCTGCTTTGAAAAATAGATTTTAAAACGGTGCATAATAATCTTGGATCAAAATCTTTGAAGGGCATCAGTGTAAAAATATGCAATTATACAGAGCGCGAGAAGGTGTATGTTGAAATAACAGTAAAGCACACAAACATACATTCGCAATGGCCCACTAAAGATAACATACTGCTCTCTTTTTAAAATGTGTCTTTAAAACAAATGTTTACACTTCACTTCATTATTTTACCATACCACGTTATTACTTAAATTTCTTGCCATCCTTAATAATAAACCTTGTGAGTCGTGACATTGACATTCTGGGTTTTATCTTAATATGACCATATGCTTCTATATACTGTACTTCAAAGCAAATGCCTTTACTACAGTGTGCATAAAGCCAATTTCATGGCGTGATTTGCACTGCTTAGATAAAGACTAAATGAATTCTAGCATCTGAAGCGACTATGACTATTACCATCTTGCACATGGACCTTAATGACATGCTTTTAATGAACTACCTTTTGACAGGGACAACCACATTAAACTGCTACAATAGGTCAATAGTGCACTAAGGTTATCTATTGGCGAAATGCAGAGACAGACATGCTTTATGTTTCTTTAGTGGAGCAACATTACATCCATTTTGATGCACTGGCTGAACCTATAAACATCATTGGTCAGTCCAAAAATCAATGCAGGGCTGTTACATATTTGAATCCATCTTGAAGGTCACATTACTCCAACAACATGCTCAAACAGATCAGCCCAGAGGCACCCCCCCCCCCCCCCCCCCCCCCCCCCCCCCCCC
>OMNZ01017386.1:13564-25029 GCA_900303255.1 Lesueurigobius sanzi
GAGTGAGAGTTTGAGAGTGTTTAGTGTCTTTTGAATGATAATTTGGAATTTTATCCATTCACTTTCTAACTAAAACCATTGAAGGAGGGGGTACTCACAGTATAAATGAAAGGCCCAAGAGATACGCAAGATAAAAACCCTGGACTACTAAACCGAACACGTTAAGAGTTACATGTGACGGCTTGAGAACCATTGTCTACAATAAAAACTCCTGTACGATTGAGCACTTACAAACATACTCCAATGTCTGTGCGCCAAAAAATATAGTGACAGTGACAAAGCTTTGTCATTACTCATTTAATCAAGCACACTTTTATATTGCTGAAAAAAAAAACTAACTCTTGAAAGTGGAACGCTCCACTCCTCCCTGTGATCAGGTCATTAGCAGTTTTATGTGCTTTGACACCTCGTCCTCACCTTACGCCTCTTAAAGCTCCATGTTACGCGCTCATAAACTGTCAGTGAACGCATCGCTGTGTCTTTTACCTAGGGCTGGCCAATATGATTTTTTTAAACATCTTGGACGATTACGATTTTAATTGAAGAATTAACTCAAACACATGTTTTTCAAAACAGGCTTGATTTATAAAAAAAAATTAGTCTTTCAAATATTCAGCCAACAACAATAACTGATTTACTACTGATTTTCTATCAGTAAAATAATTTAAACATAAATAACAAATCTTGTGGATAAAAAGTGCATTTTCTGAAATGTCACAAATAAGAGAAAATTTATTGTAAAACGGATCAGAATCCAAGTTTTTACTACAGTATCATGTACTTCAGGCCAACAGTAGGATGCCAATGATAAATGTGTAGAATTTAGACATTTAGGCCACAGCAATCTCTTAAAAAAATATTAAAACACAGTATGCTAAATACAGTTAAATAAAGTCATAGTATTTAAGTGTTTAAAAATACCCTCTCTAGTGGACTTTTGTAGTTTTGTAGTTTTTTTTTTTAAATAACCAAAAAGGACTTTCTCAGAAGCGAGAGAGATTTTTATTGCAAATTGTTGAGGGAAACTATGATATTGAGTTGTCAGATGCAGAGGATTAAGATCCATTGTAGGAGCCAGAAGCTCAGCTGGCGCCTTTCGATGTGAAGGAGCAGCAGCTCTACTGCCGGGAGACTGAGCTCCTCACCCTATCTCTAAGCCCAAACTCATTTACACCACGTGTATGATCCATGATCTTGTCCTTTCGGTCATGACCCAAATCACATGACCATAGGTGAGAGTAGGAACGTAGATTGACCAGTAAATCGAGAGCTTTGTGTTTCGACTCAACCCTTCACCACAACAGTCTGATACAACGACCGCATCACCGCAGACACTGCACCGATCCACTAATCTTCATCCCAGTCGCTTCACACTCGGCTGCAAACCGCCCCAGTGCACGCTGAAGGTCTTGATTTGATAAAGCCAACAGAACATCATCATCTGCAAACAGCAGAGATGAGATCTTGTGGTTCCCAAACCAAACCCCCTCCAGCCCCTGGCTGTGTCTAGAAATCCTGTCCATAAAAGTAATGAACCAGTGAGAAAGGACAGCCCTAGCGGAGACCAACATGCACCGGGAACAGGTCGGACCTTAGTAGAGGGCCCCGGACCCCGTACTCCCTTAGAATTATCATTCCATATAAGCTCAACAAAACAAAAGTGACAATGGACAGTTCAGTGGATGTTAAAGGTAAAGCGCTTTTATTTTGTCATTATACAATGTACAACAAAATTACATAGATCAGATGGTGGGTAGGTCCTGAGCCGCTGCAACTCTGTGCGCCGCTATTGTGGACCAACCTGACCATGCATGTTTTTAGTGGTAGGGGAAACCAGAACACCCGGAGGAAACCTACGCAGACACGGGGAGAACATGCAAACTCCACACAGAAAGGCTGCACGGGCCGGGAATCGAACCCGGGACCTTCTTGCTGTGAGGCAAGAGCGCTATCCACTCTGCCACCGTGCCGCCAAAGAAAGACGGCTCTCAGATGAAACATGACGCAATTAAACACGTTCTTATTATGGCCTTTTGGTATTTTTTATGGGATTAACAAGCTTAATTTTCACACGTTTGACACTACACTTGATATCTTAAAAATAAAAATAAAAATTCCTACAAAAAATGTCTTCAGTCATCTAATTACCATACAAAGATTGAGGGATTGGACAAAAAACTACTGGCAGTCAGGAGGACATAGCATTGATTTTAGAATATTTTCCTCCCTCACCTACACCTAAATTGTCTTAATTGGAAAGAATCAGGCCTATATCTCTTACATTTTATATGATACACAAACCATTAGATCAATTTATTTTTATATTATTTTTTCAATAGCGTTTTACGGCCAAAATTCCCTATTTTTTCGGCAACAAAATCTGAATAATGAATAGAGCCAGATTTAAATGTGTGGTTTTAATTTGTTGATATAGTAGCTACAAAGATTTGTTCACAGGGGATTTTTTAGGAGTTTTTGAATAAACTAGTTATGAATAAATCTGTAAAAATTCTAATACCTTGTTTTCTGGGGTTCAAAACTCAATAAATCAAGCTAGGAGTTAAATATTGAAAAATCCTTCTGAATAAACCTTCAAAATATGTTTAAGTCCAAGACTGGAACGTTTGGGGTCTGTAGGAGCCATATTGAAAAATGCATTCTGAGAAAATTGTCATTGAATGTACAATTTCCCATACACAGTACTTATGGAGAAACATTTAATCAGTGCAACAATTAAACTCCTTATTTCCTAAATTCGTTGGGGCTGCTTTTGGGGTGCTTTGGCAATCCCAGAGGGAGCTTGAGCCCCCCCCCCAAGCCCCCTCCCCTGGCCCCCCTGGCACCGCCCCTGTACATAACCCCATGGAGGCTCTGTGATTTGTTAATTGCAACCATTCAAACTTATTATTTCAATTATAATTTAACTTTATCTATGTATGTTCAGTACCTAAACCAGAAAGCACTACAATCCAACAGTGTCTTTATGCTGCTGCTGAATATCCAAGCCTTATCAGTAAATCGGGTTGTGGTGCTCATCTAACCCCATGATGCTGTCGCAATCTCTGAGCTGCTTTGTGCTCTTGGGTAAAACAATTAGACGTTATCTCCCCCATTTTAATTAAATGGAGGAGGTGAGGCTGGCTATAACCAGTGTGTGGTGTGTTTGCATATTGGCGCGCATGATTGTCGTCTATGATCACGCTGGTATCACACAGCTTGTGTGCTGTGTATCCCACCCGCTCTGTGCAAACCTGTTAGGGCTGAGAAGCGCATGGACCAGTTCCAATAGCAACACAGTCTAACAGTTTACACTTGATGGCCATATCTCTGTCAGAAAAGACAACAGTAACACAAACATGTCACTGTACGCTGCAGCATATTTGAAAGAATAATCTTTTACTGATTTTTGTCCCAAAAGAAATCACAAATACTTTTCTTATAGTATAGCTTTTATTTTTCACAGCGGGTAGTTGATTTTTTTGTAGCTCACAGTCGCATGTATACTGAGCAAGCTTTAACATTGTGAAGACCTGTATTGCTAGACATAATACATCTTAAAACTGAATGAAACTGTTGAAGAAAATGGCAGATGCCCATCAAAACATGATAAGGTAAATGAATAACACATCACTTACTTATTTGTCTGATATAGAAGAACAAAAAAGTAAAAAAAAAAGTTAGTTAACCTGGTTCTTTATTGTTACCTCCTATGATGCATTTTACTATTAGCAAGATTTTGGTAGGGACCCTCCCACCAATGTTCATCATCAAAATTTGGCCACTGTCAAACCTCCTACTCAATAATTTTAGTCTTGAGTAGGTTAAGTCTAGGGTGCATTTACCAGAGATTTTAACCATGGAACCACACTTTCATTTAGGTTTGGAAGCTTAAAGCAAAGTCTCATACTAAAATGTAAGTAAGGTTACAATTTTCAAGCATTATTAAACTTGCAGTAAAAAAGTACCATCTCTGGTGATGTGTACCAACTAAGCAAGAAGCCTGAGGGCCGACCAAAATTAGTCCGTGGGCCACATATCAATCTGGATCTATCTGGGGAAATGGTTAGTATTTCAGCTACAATAGAGTTAATTGTGGCATCTACGAAGTCCTCCGAGGTAGCCATGTTTGTTTTTGCCGGGGCTGACTGTCATCATACCTACATATCCCGCCCCAAGCTACACAGCAGCATGTCATTGGTCCGAACCACTGGTTGTGACGAGACGCACCTATCAGTTGCCTTCTTTCAAGATGGAATTGTTGTGAGACTGAAAATACAGATCTCGCGACAATTCATCTCACTGGGCAAGGTTAGCATTTGGCCCCCGGGCTGCACTTTGGCCCCCCCTGATCTATAGCCTGTCCGTCCATAGGAGTGGATCTCTGCTCATTGTGTTTCTCCACTTTTTTCCCATTGGGTTTCTTTTTTTTCTTTGCCGCGAATGGAGGGTCTAAGGATGGGGGATATAGGCTTCTTTTTTTGTTTCACTGTTTTGATGTCTGTGAAGTCCTGTGAGGCCACTCTGGTTGTGATATTGGGCTAAATCAAAAATGTATTGAATGATTGACTTCAACTTTGAGACTTGCAACAGGTACAATGACAGATCTATTTGATGTGATCCTGGGTCAGCAGCAGAGACTGGGTGTTAATAAGGGGAAGGGCCTCCCACATAAACTAAGAGCAAACGACCAGATGTGTGCCTTAATTAATCATTAAAGAAACACTAGCTTGCTGAGGTTATGACTAAAAATAGAGTCAAGCAGAAGACTAATTTTGATTATTGTGACTCACGGTACTTGAACTTAGTTATCCAACATTTCCACAACCTCATCAAAAAACAGAAAAATAATTACAGCTTTATATTACCTTCCATGTTCCCTGTGTGCATGAAAGCTCAACCCTAATTATCACACAGATGAAAAATTACCCTTTGCACAGGTTGAAGAAGTACTAAAAAATAACAACTAGAGAATGAAAATCTTATTATTTTTTATTATTATCATTAAAGTATTTTGACTGTGATTGTATTTGTGATTCATGTTTTGACACTTGACACAAGAACGTATCAAGCAACTTTAGCCTTTTTAAGAAGACTGAAATATGTCCCGTGTCTGCATAGGCTTCCTCCAAGCGCACTAGTTTACCCTACCACTAAAAACATGTGTAACAGGTTCATCTCAAGGCCCAAGACTTCTCTGAAAACGATTTTCTGACTCTCAGTGGGATTTTCCGGTTACATAAAGTTCAAATGAAAAATTAAACAGCCTTTGAGTTAAACATACAAGGCATTATATAGCCATAACTACTGTACATTGGGGAATGTATAGTTATTATGCTAGTAGTCTATGTTATCTTTGCATATTCATGATATAAAACTGGGTTGGTGAGTCAGTTAACCATCGGGAAACATACAAGCATCTATTTCTTTGATTAGTCATCATGCTGACGTTGACTTCAGATGGAGACGTTCACATCACGATTAAGTCTCGTTGCTTTGCTATCACAGCTATGACAGTGAGACACCCCCAGAGACAGATGGGCAACAGGTCACAATCCAAGCCTATAAATATTCTGAAGGCCTGCGCAGGACACGCAGAAAAACAATGAATATATAGACAGAAAATAGTCTGCTGCTGACGCATGAGAAGAAGCGGCTTGCCAAAACGTCACATATCATTTTACTGCATAGGGCGGTAAACAAGTACATCTTCTCCACTTTAATCTTTGCACGCAACTCACGACTCGATGAAAAAAAAAAAAAACAGGGTGCGGGGAAATTGCTCAAACACTTGCTCTGACTAAGGCTTTGACGGATGCAGCGGATTCCTTTTCTGACGGACTGTAAGTCTGCCAATTTACCTCAGAAGTTTACCCCTGCAGCTGACAAGAGGGGGGTGAGGAAACTGCACATTCTGGCATTACGCAAGATAGAAAATAAGATGTCTTACGTTTGTCTTTGGCGTGTTTATAAGACAGCTCTGAATTGCACGAATAAACAAACCTACTTTGACTGGATATCATCTTGGAATGGTAAAAGGTATAAACGATTGATATGTTAATACAGTTTGCTGATGTGAGACGAGATGGGTAAAGGAAACAGACTGCATCATTGATAATGTCAGTGGTAGCCATGTTCGTAAGCAGTATGGTGTTTCTGGAGCTTTAATAGTCTAATTAGTTTACCTTCATGGTACTTTGAATCAAGCAAAAGCATCCTCACTTCAAAATATCAATAATGAGGACAAGGCAATGAACCATATATTCATCAAATAGTAATCAATCTACGTTATTGGCTTGGGGCTTTTTAATCGACAGCTCTACGGTCAATACTGAGGCAGTATCAACATCTGGTTTGGACTTTGGAAGACTCAAAATGATCTATGAATGTATGAATGAGTGTATCAATATGATGGAATAAATTGCCTTGCTCTAATGCAAATGACTGTTATGAAATGTGTGTGATGTAAAATGACCCCAGGAAAAGTAGCTGATGCTAATGTGGATCTAAATGAAAGAATTAATAAAGAAATATATATAAAAATGACTCTTTCCCACAAATTTGAGGATTCTATTTTCTCAGTTAATTCATGTAACATTATACTTATGAAAAATGGATATCAAATTATCTACAGAGAAGCATGTGCGCTCAGGTTGGAACAGGTGGAGAAGATGTAGGATGACAGGTTCTCTTTAGAAGTGTCAATAGATGAGATTAGAGATGTGGAGATCAGACAGACAGTTCATGCTTCAGAGATAAAGAGCTGAGGCCAGACTCAGTCAAAATGGACATGTACAGGGGCAGAGAAGGAATTGAAAGAAGGGAAAGTGAGGTTGGAACTAGTTGTATCAAAGAGCTTTTGGGAAGAGTGACAAGATTATGGTTAAAGACGAAAAGAATACATGTATGGCTACATGGAGGTAGATGAGAGAGTAGTAGTACATTTAAACCATGCATTCAGTTCAGACCACTACAAACTACTGCTGTACTGTCAACTGAAACTCGAATTCAAAAATATGTATAAATTGGCTATCACAAAAAAGAAATTGTAAAAGGGTATTTTTTTCCAAAACTGCGCCTGAGATTCCTATATTTATTTTCCCCGCTTTGTATTTTCCAATGTGCAGTAAATCTTTGGACCAAGGAGCTTAACAATAACATGCTCAACAACACTGGGAATGAAAAGATAAAAGTATGTTACCTGCTCTCGCAAACACACTCAAAAACATTGCAGAAGGCATTTGTACTTTACTTTGGCGGAAAAATGAAGAAGCAAATGTTGCTTATTGCCAATGATGACAAGGTAATTATCAAGCAGCCCTGTCAGAAAGAGGCGGGAGTTTAAAAATAAAGCTCACACCACCCTCATTAGCAAGCAATCACAGCGAAGCGCTAACATTGCACCCCTATATATTACAGCTGGCACACTTCAACACAAGAAGGTCATGCTTGTCCCTTAGAGGCTTGAAAATTGCTTCTTATAATATCTTTATACACAGTGGCTAAATGAGGTATGTGCACCATTTATGACTTAATCTCAGACATTTACATTATGAACAAAAGACAGAAGAAGCCTGCAAAATGTAGGTGTGTTGGCATCAAATCTAAACTATAGACTTACAGAATACAGAAAGTCTTCAGGAATTCATGCAACATAATGCCTAGAACATTAACTTTGTGCCATTGGTGGGAGGCATGCAGAGCGATGACCATTCAAGATGACCTATCTGCATATTCTCCTGATTTTAGACATTTGTTTACAATTCTGTTAGTCGTTAACAGAAATGGTACTGTACTTGTATTTGTTTGTTTAGTCAGGACAGTGCCTGGACACATGGGGCACATGCCTGTAGACACACCACTCCAGAATGCATCTAATACAGACCAATTTCCATTTGTTGCCCCACACTCACTATCACATTCATTCATCCTGGCTTCTTGTACATGTTTTTAGTGGAAAGGGGAACAGGAGCACACGGAGGAAACCTAGAGAACATACAAACACAAAAAAGTCTTGTCCTGCCCGGGGATCGAACCCAGGACCTTCTAGCTGTGAAGCACTAACCACTGCGTTAAGCGTGTTTTATACACAAGAAGAATATTTTGTTATGCAATACAATGGCTGAGTGTAAAGGAATATTATTATTCAATCCAAGTGACTATTTGGATGTGAAATTTATCTGGTGTAAGCGTCAAACCGTTGCTTTGTAAGAGTCTTACTGTTCCCTTCAATACAGAGTCTTTAAAGGACCTATTGTACACCTGATTTTTCTTTTTTTCTCGTCGTGGAATGAAATTTGCTTTGTCCTCCTTTAGTATATTGTAAACTGGGACATTTGTAGACATAACAATGTGCATCTATGTTAGGAAATGTTTAAAGTGTTACAACTAAAGTGAAGCAGGCAAGACTTAACATGTAAGGAGCACATAGCAGACACAACCTGACTCCTGCCTAAAGTGAGCTAACTCCACAAGGGTGTAAACAGCTCTCATGCTATTCTTTGAAGGAGAAAAGGTCACAGGAATGATTGGTCCAGGTGGTACAGTGATGTCGTCTTGCCTTGCTTCTTCCGCTTGCCAAACTGGTCTAAACTGGTTGATTATACAGCAACACAAACACGACATTCTTTAATCAAACCTCATCACAAAAAAGAGCAACGTACAACCATCTCATTTACATGCAGAGCCTCACTCAATACCAGGCCATGAACATTAACCTGCAAGAGTCTGTTGATTTTACAATTTCACATCAATCTAATTATAACACATTTGTATCTCTTCCATGAGCCTGCGGGCTAGTTTTCTAACATCTCTGTGACAGTGACCCTGAAAAGTGATCCTGCAAGTTTGAAGAATCGGGATGTTAGAAATGTGTGTGACAATTTAATTTACTCGCTCCCTCAGTCAAGAAATGTAAACATAGTATTTTATAAAAGCCAGTAAGAAAACGTTATTGTGTACCTAAAGATGTCTTCCCCTGTGAAAACATCCATCTGCTGAGTGCTAAACACGCGAGACAAAGCAAACTGACACACACACGCGCACAAATACACTGCACTGCCTCACACTGGCCTAATCAATGCGGCTCATTCATATTGAGCCGCAGACGTCAGGGGAAGCCGGGGGAATTACAAGCAACATCCACTGTGAGATCCCAGCCCCGACAGAGTGGGAAGGAGAGGACGCATTGGGATTGTTCTTGCTGTCCATATTAAAAAGTGAACTGCAAATAAAATATAAAAATCTATTAGTTAAATAAAGTCTGCAGTGATGTATTTTTAATGTACTAGGCCAATATTTCCAGCATGTTTTGCATTGCAAGCAAAACCGTTCACTGAGCTGGAATCATCTCCAGCAGCACACAGCTACGAAAATAGAAAGCTGGTACATAAGTGCTACACTTATAAGGGTTTATCAAACTGTTACAGTGGTATCACTGGTGGTGCGTGTGCTACTTCTGGAGGTACTTAGCTCCTCTGTACAATGGCATGTTGTCGGGGCGTTTCCTGTTGGGCTGGCAGAAAAATATATTGATAAAATAGATTAATAACGGACTCCCACAGTTGTGTTATTACAGGCCAATGGCTTTGCCTGGGCAGCAGCAGGAAGCTGGGCTGCTGTTGTATTGGGGGCATGAATAAAATCACATTTAATCACAAATTGAGCTTTGGAATGTGATGTCACATAATGGGGCGTGGCCAGCAGATTGTGTTGATGTGTATGCGGTTGAGGCGCCATCTTACCGATCCAAACAACAAACTGCTAACTGTAGAACTCAGGGAAGCTAGATGGACAAATAACTTCAGGATAGTTGGGACCTGTTGCGTAGTTGACTGCCATGATAGAACACACCATCTACGAGGGAATCATATTGAAAATGGGCTGTGTTTACATTGTTTTGTGGTCCTGAAAAAAGGGGGCAAAATTCCCATAATGCATTGCACTGTGATATCAGTTCCAAAGCTTTATAATGACTGAGGTATTTAAATCAGGAAGAACTCTCGCATCAAGCTTTTTGTTCATTGTATCAGGGAGATACCGTGTCACTTTGAACACCCCTCTGAGTTAGTCAAGTTGGTACAGTCCAAATATAGCAAGAAAAGAGAAGTGACTGTGACTAAAGTAAAGTAGAGTAAAGTAGAGTAAAGTAGAGTAAAGTAGAGTAAAGTAGAGTAAAGTATACAACAAAGGCAGGTGGCTGAAAGAGAAAGGCACATGTAAAAAAAAAAAATTAAAAAAAAATGATACAATAAGATCTGTTTTATTTGTGTAACTCTGTGAAGATGCATCAGGCCCAGATTATGTGTGGTACAGCCCATATGAAAAGAGAATGTGACATAAAGGGGAGCCAATCCTGCAACCTCTGGCATCACAACCTAAGTTCGCATGAGATGAACTAAAGCCTCGACTAAATGGTAAAACTCCCAGGCCCAATAGTGGTCCCAGCACACCACTGCCTCTGTAGTTGTAATTTTATACAACATTTATTCATTTATATTGAACAAATGTAAATTTAACAAAAATTAGGGTATGTCCTTTTAATCTTTAAAACTACTTTGTAACTACTTTAGTCATGGTTTAGTCATATTTTATAGGCTAAACCATATAAAATATAGGCTGGTTTACTCCTATTATGATTAGATCTGGTGAAACATGGAAAGACACATTTATTCTGTGATGGTACTTGGAAAGTTTATATTATAAGGATTAGATCGGGATCAACTGAGAGCCGCTCTGCGAATTGCCTTTTGTTAATATCTGTGTTTATAAAAGTCTGTAAAATAGAGTTTTTATACTCAGCAAAATAGTCTGGAAATGTGGAGAGTATAAGTGGGTTGTAGAAGAGGTAAAGTCAGAAAAGCCATAATAAGAAAAGTGAAAGTAATGAATACTTATAATGAAGTTGCCAGGTAGAAGGCCAAGAAAGACGCAAATGTATTTTCCATTTTAAAAAAAATCATCTGAACTCTACTATTGACCCCAATTAATCCCACTGGCACTTCTCACGAGGGTAACAGCAAGTACAGCATGTCTTGACACTGGGTAAGCGACTGGAAGAAAAATAATTCACGCTCAACAGTCCACAGCAAAACATGAAAGCCAAACAAGCGCTCAAAGCAAAGCCTCCGAAGCCATCTTCAAATGTGGTTAATAGTCTGTGCTCAGTCCAACACAAACAGTGTTTATCCTCTTTTACACACACAAAACTCACCAGTAACTTTTGCTTTAGTTTTTGATGGCTCCAAGACTCTCTGTTTAGTCTGCAGTCCTCTAGAAGATGGGAGCTGTCCAAATATCGTCTGTATGGTAATTGCAAGTGTGGAACTTCATTTCTCACCTGTAAAAAGACAACAAAAATGACTTAATTCTCAAAACAATAATTTCACTTGTGTGATTGAGTCCATTAAAGCAACAAATGTCTGCTGTTTTTAATCTGCTGGCTGTAAGAAACATATATGAGCATGTTT
>OMNZ01017386.1:25049-43634 GCA_900303255.1 Lesueurigobius sanzi
GGCCTTCAGTAGCTGAAGACGATCTTTGGAGTAAGATCGAAACGTCCTACATTTCAACTACAGAGTACAGATGAAGACTGAAGAATTTTTGCCTACGATATATGAGCATGATGACAAATCCACATGTTCACCAATATTTGTGCCTCAACCAAAATAAAAACAAACCTACATGCAAAATGGTCAGACATTTTTATTGTTAGCTGTTTTCTCTAACAAAATCATGTCCCTCTACCTCAATAATTAAGATCATGAATCATTCCATCTCACAAACCCACACACATTTAAGGTGCTAAAAAAACATCCTTTCTCTGTGTCCAACTACTCATCGAGCAACCTTGATAACACCACCAAAACTGCTTGTTATTGCCAAGCTAGCAAAGCTAGCTGGAAATAATAATTCCCGGGCTTAAATTATTCATAACTCCAGTGAGGTGGAACCAGATGCTGCTTTTGTGTCATAGAGAGGGAGCTGTAACTCGACTCAAGCGTGGAGGGCCCTCTCAGCGTGGAGCTAAAGGCTTGAGGCTTGGACACTGCTGAGCTACAAACAGAACACAGGATGTCATGACACGGGCATAGCTGTTTCCATGTGACATTTCCATGCAAGTGTTGAGAGGATGAGCCTGGTTCAGTGGCTGGTCCACATCGGGGCAGACCAGGGGAGAGCCTGGCGGTTAATTCAGCCCCTCTGCTGGTGATGCTCCATGCCCCTCCCTGACGTTTGTGACCATGGCAAGGAGTTGACCTTTTTTGTCTATGCCATGTTTCAATGCTGAATACTAATGCTGTGGTTCTGTGCCCGCCACTCATGGGAACAAGCTGTACTATTTATAGCTGCTTGTCCCCAGCTGCACATCTCCAACCCCAGGCCACTGGGCAATTAGTGTTTGTTTCTCATGGTTAAGAGGCAGTGCCATAACCTCCCAAATGCAAACAGACATCTGGACACACGCTCTTACTGTCCTGCCCCCGAACCCACCAAGGCCATGGCTCGCCACAACGCTGCACCTGAGATATAGAAAGTTCTGTCAAACTTCATTCACCAAACGTTGCATCACCCTCTGCGCCTCGCTTGGCAGAACTTGGCAGAAAGCAGCCTCGGCTTTATTACTACATGACGTAAATTAGCAAAATGTAACGATACTTTAATATGCATTGATATGTCAATATAACACTCTCATGAATGTTATATTGTGAATGTAATGTAAAATGTGCACTTAAAATGTGCAAATGAAAACCATGTGTTGTTTTTCATATTATACGTTGTTGAATCTGAATACAATTTAACATCACTTGTGCCCCAGTATTGTGCTGCATCGTAATTGTACCTTATCACAGCATATCTCTGATATTGCCAAATGCTGACTCATGAGTTACATGAATCTGGACTGTATTGCATTGTGTCACAATTGGTGATTTACATCCCAAGCAAACCTCGCCACTAAATTTGTAGAAATGAGCCCAGACTGCTACTTCCACATCCAGTGATTGACAAAGCTTTTATAGCGAATGGCAAAACATTCAATACTCCTAACCACTCAATTCAGATAACAACTTTAAAAAAACCTGTACAACTGACACAAACACTTCCTACTTCTGACTATAACGTGTTATATTCAAAAGTTGTTGTGACTATGTTGTAGTAGTTTGTTTGAGTGTCCACCCACAAGACAGTCCTTGTTTAGTTGGAGGATTCTACTTAGAAAGATTGAATAGAAACAAAAACATCCAACAAGCATTAAACAGCACTCTTTCGCTGCTTACATCATCAGTGACATCAGCTGGAGGCAGGAAGTGAGGAAGAGAAATAAGATTAAACTAAAACTAGTGATTATAAGTGTACAACAACAACTAAAAAACGTGGTCCCATTGTGGCTTAAGCTGCAACAACAAGAGGAATGACATTTGAGATGATAAAATAAGGTTTGATCTGATATTTACAACAACAGTTAGACATTTGTTTATCGTTACTATGACAACAGCTACAATGGTAATAGATAGGGATCTAGCTTCCCGCCTCCAGCTAAGCACAGAATGTTTACAAACAATGAAAGGGTCTACACAGAATAAACTATCAGGAGGTTCGCAGCTATTGGTCCAGTCATTCATAGAGTCCTGTCACCCATACATCGGGATATACCTCACTGAGCAGTTATAACGACTTATTTTAGTCGTCTGCGTGCCATGAAGGCCCCTTTAATTCATTTTAGTGAGGGCAGGCTAATTTGATCGACTTTATTACAGTGTTTTTGTGCAATTACCCTGTGCCCCCTGTTCACTGATAGCGGCACAGAAGCACGGATAAGACATGATGCTCACACCATTCCCACTGAGACCTACAGAACAATTTAGCGTGCTCCATTAAAGAGTTAATAAAGATGAATGACTACGAACGGGATTGTGCTGCAGCAGCCAGTGTTTTTTTTCTAATCTGCTCTGAAATTCACTTGATCAGGAGGACATTAGAATCAATTACATTCCCACACAACACAAAGCATTAACTCCTGACCACATTAGCATGCCTCTAATTATCCTCAACATTAAAAGTGGAGCAGAAACAGCACGTGGGCCTTCAATTGGCTGGCTACGTGTGTCAGTAAGTCTGCCAATAATACTGTAGTAGGCCTTCAAAGGCGCAAAAATTAACCCTAAAAGATTGCCGCATTGTCAAAAGTCTCTGATGATTAACAAACTTACAACGGAAAATAAACAAAGAAGGTAAAAAAGTAGTAGATTTACATAGAAATTGAAAGTACATACTCATTACTCATATAGAAGTAACCGTGACAGTGTTCTGGTAAAAGGTCCATCAAAGTAGTACTAATTTTTTTGCCTTGTTGTTCTTGGAGGAAATTGAAGTTGCACACCTATCACTCAAGTAACTGTTACCTGGTGATACAAAACCTTTTTTTTTAAATTTACAATATACATTACATTGGCATAATGGAGCTTAACATAAGACATACCTAAACACAGATAAATAATTAAAATATATGCGAGGGGTTAAGAAAAAAACAAACAGAGCACACACAAAAAAGAAAAATACAAGAAAGCTAAACATCTAGCTGTGTAGCTGTTTATTGGCCATTAAATACCAGCAATTCAGATTAAGTTGATTTGATCGATTCAGAAACGGTAGAGCAAGTCTCTTTCAAACCAGATTAAAGCTGCAACATAATATTTAATGTTTTTCTCATGATTTGAGGATTGGATAGTGACAAAATATTTTTCCAGCTCCTTTTAAAATGTTCCAAAGGCTATTAGGGTCTAGACTGGAGTTTTGACAGAAATCATAGTGTATTTCTGGTCCGATTCTGTATTGATGGTTCTCGACCGGAAAAAGGTGGCCTGCCCTCTCCAGGTCGGTGGAGTGTCCTTGCCTCAAGTGGAGGGGTTCAAGTATCTCGGGGTCATGTTCACGAGTGAGGGACGGATGGAGCGTGAGATTGACAGACGGATCGGTCTGCAGTGATGCGGTCGTTGTATTGGACTGTTGTGGTGAAGAAGGAGCTGAGTCGAAAGACGAAACTCTCGATTTACCGGTCGATCTACGTTCCTACTCTCACCTAATAGTCATGAGATTTGGGTCATGACCAAAAGGACAAGATCGCGAATACAAGCGGCCGAAATGAGTTTCCTCTGCAGGGTGGCTGGGCGCACCCTTAGAGATAGGGTGAGGAGCTCAGTCACCCGGGAGGAGCTTGGAACAGAGCCGCTACTCCTCCACGTCGAAAGGAACCAGCTGAGGTGGCTCGGGCATCTGTTTCAGATGCCTTCTGGTCGCCTCCCTCGAGAAGTGTTCCAGGCGCGTCCCACTGGGAGGAGGCCCCGGGGAAGACCCAGGACACGCTGGAAAGACGAGGTCTTTAAGCTGGCCTGGGAACGCCTTGGGATCCCCCAGGAAGAGCTGGAGGAGGTGTGCGGGGATCGGGAAGTCTGGGCATCTCTGCTCAGACTGTGTCCTCCGAGACCCGACCCCGGATAAAGCGGAAGAAAATGGATGGATGGATAGAAGTTGTCCATTGAATCAAATTTTCAATTGAAATATGGAAATGAATACTAAATATGTATAGATTTGTGACATTTGTAGCATTAAATTTGACATTATACTTGCCACCTGTATAAACCCTGTATTATTATTTTCCATCTTGGTAGACCTTGGGGGGCAACCATAATCTTTTTTAAGTGTTTTTTGTTGATGTCACGTCTGTGTTTTTTGTTGGTTATTGTTTGAAATCCAATAAATACATTCAGAAAAATAAATTAAAATGTTCCACAGGTTTAGAGTTGGTGTAGTGAGCTTTGTGAATGTGGCATTTTGCCAGAAAAATAAGCAGGTTAATAACAAAAGGTCCATTATTAATTAACTTATCAGCTTGGAAACCAAAAGTAACATGTTTTGTAATAAAGAGTGAAGGAGTCGAAAAAAGACCGTTCATATCTTTCCAAAACAGGTCAATAGTGGGACAAGACCAAAATAGATGAGCCATAGTTTCAGGGCGCACCTTACAGAACAGTACAGCTGTTATCTATGTCTTTTGTTAATTTAATTAAAAAAAATATTTACAGGGTAAAATTTGTGTAATATTTTGTAAGAGTACTCTTTTATTTTACTTTTATTCTTTGTGACAACATCCATGATTGACTCCATTTTATGTCATAAGCAAATTTGGCCCAGTACTAACTTTAGAACCGCTGTCTTGTTATCATGAATGCTGCAACTTTTAATTTGAGTATTTAGTGACTTTTCAAAGAAGAAAAATGCATTCTAATTATATATTATGATTTAGGTCATGGCGGCATGTCGGTACAGTGTCTGTGGGCAGATTAGAAGGACAAAGGGAACCGGCGCAGACAGACATGAATTGAACCTGTGCGGATAAGCTTTTTTATTACAAAGCAAATCCAGACAAATAATCGCAGTGGCCTGTGGATTTTGGCAAAAATCAACATAATCACCTCCAGCACAGCCTTCTGGAAAAAGATGTGAATGTCCATCTTTCACAAAACATAAAAGGGTATTACTTTTGTGAGGTCCCCACCCAACGTCACACACTTCTAGTTTCCTACTAGATGAACTATCAATACAGTTTTCACACATTTCTGGAATGTCAAATTTGTGTTGTTTTAATTATCTTGTATGATATTATAACAAGCCAAACGTATTTGTTATTCCAATTTACAGTTTGGCCTGTTTTGGACGATAAAACTATGGCGCCAGGATCTTCTGTTAAAAGGAAACACTGTAGACAGACAGACTAAATAGCAATTATGTGGTGTTTTGTAAAAGTAACTAAGGGGCTGATATCATAAGATTTCTCTTCTCTCTGCTCCTTTTCATCCAAGTTGCATTCGCTTTTTGTTAACAGTTTTCTTGTGTATTTTGTTTTATTATTTTTTTAGATGTGACTAAATGACCTTTGGCGTGAAGTGCATTATTAGGGGATTTTGTTTTTAGTTCTCTGAAGCCTGTAGGTCACGTGCGCCTTGTAGCCTACACTGTTTGTTTTTCTTGTTGTGTATTTTTACGTTTTCAGACTGCTGTTTTCCCTTCTGCAAACAAATTTACCTTCGCTTCGGGTACCAATAAAGAAACCTTGAACCTTGAACCTTGATAATTCCGACACATAAAGTTACCAAACTAATTAATAGATTGGTATTACTGTTTAGTACAGTGGAGATTTTAATGAAAACATCCAAATATACCAATATATAACTTTGGTACAAAAAAGTGCTGTTAGTAAATGGAATATCTGACTGATGACAGAAGGAATTTCACATAAATCAGCACCACCAAAAACATTTTAGCAAAAAGTAAATGCTGTATATCAAAAATGATTGCCTCTCATCTAACAGAGTGTGGACATTAATCAAGTCCAGAAACAATCGATTAAGAATGCAGTCAAATCCCTGTGGTGATAAGTGGATCCTGTCCCCTGACCTTCTGCTCATCAGTGCTCAAACTCAGCAGCAGACAGCCACATGACCGTGGCCAAATCTGACCTGACACTACCTTTGGACTCAACCTGCGGCCTTTACAGTTACTATATTGGCGCATAGTGGGATTTATTAAGTTAAAATTGTTTAATGATGGCAACATTTTACTCAATTATTACATTTATATTGTAGCTCCAAAATATAAATGTGAAAACCACATCAAAACTAAATATCATGTCGCGCTATCATCTATAAAACCTAAGAAGCGGTGCATCGAGCTGAACTACCCATAGGTCTGTATGGCCAGCTTTGTCAAGTAGTGGGCTCTGAGTACTGTTTGCCCTGCTAATGATAGTGCACTCTAAGGCTGCTGTTGCTGGATCCTGGAGCCATTTTTTACAGCGATTTCCCAGTGAAGATGGTGTTATGTAACGTCTGTCGTGGACCCTGCTGTTCATATCACTAATGCTCTCCACAACTGAGGTCACGTGCCTTATCCAGGCCACATTCAGGCGCGAACAGCAGCATCATCTGTTACTACAGTCACTCCGCACCATGCTGAGCCATGGTCCGCTCACGCTGTTGTTAGCACCTTGGCATTACATGTGCAAAAAATGACAGGCTGCCTCACTGGTTCATGTTGTTCCAATTCATGCAGACACAACTTTCTGTTTCTCTTAAATGGCATCAACGTTCTACAAAATATGCGTGCCATTATAAGAATCTTGAGACCAGTGGCACTTTATCTGGCATAATGCTTCTATTTTAACCATTAACACAAAATGTTAAATCCTACATACAAAAACGTTTAAAGCTACAGGTGAAATGTACTATTAAATAAAAGATATGTTTTCTTGCTTCCATATAGTAAAAAGCACTGTGGGTTTGCTTTGTTCACTGCAAAGAAATAGAAATAGAAATCAGTTTAAAAAGATGCCACACCCCTTTGATATCAACGCCATTAGATGGATTACATGGACTCTATACCGTGTTTATATCCTAGTCTTTTTACAAACAGCTACAAATAGGGATGTTTTTCCCTTGTGCGTATGAAGATAAAAGTCACTTGCCACTAGATCAGGGTGAGCCAGTAAATTGATGAATGGCCATGCCTGCTTGTCAAGGTGGGCAGGAAGAGCCACTGTATGAATGGAGGGGTTTTTTTTTTCCCCTTTTTGTTAGAGCACTCTCCTGTACCTCTGGTGTGAGGGAGACTGACAGGCCTAATTATAGAAGCTCTTGAAATGAGTGACCTTGGGAGGGTGCAAATACACATACCTGCACTCATACATAAACCTTTTCTGACAGACAAAATCACACGGAGACTCCTGGCTTCCCATTGGCCACTATACGTTCCCACAGTCCAATCTCTCTCATGACTGCCATCTATAGGCTCTATCGCCATCACATAGTGCCTCTTGCACCTATAAAACATCAGATGGAACACCCAGTCTTTTTAACATATCTATTTATCAATGAGTTGGATCGTATGCGAAATCACACTGACATCCAAGGACGTGTTTTGAGACGCAACAAATCACCGCCCATATCAGTTAACGTTCATCTCGCCTCTAAAGCCTAAATGAATAATACATATGACAATGCATGACAGCTCTAGACCATTAGCATTCATGTGCACACACCAGTTAAACAGTTATTCCTATTGTAAGTTGACAATACCGAAACCTTTGCATTTTGGTTCCACTAAAAACTCCCTCGATGATGGTAATTCTTATAACAAGCTGAGTCAAACAGAGTCAGCGTCAAAAGACCATGTTATGTCACTCATAAATACAGTGGTCAGACTGTGCTGATTTGTTTAAAAAAAACAAGAGACAAACCTGAAAAACTAAAATAGGATGGCAAATCCTTTTGCATACAAATGATGTGCGGTGTCCTCTAGCTCTTCTTGCATGTGTTAAAACAGGACAGTCCAGGTACACATGAGAATAATCAGCTCTACTGCATGAATTTCAATGACTGTAGCCACTGGGACACTGACATGTTCCCATAATTCTTATCCTGGCAACAGAGGCACCAGAGCGATCCTGCAGCAGAGCCAGCACAACAAGCGGAGTGTGCTGTAAAAACAGATACAGTTTGACATCAGACGGTAGACGGTACAGTACCTCAGCGGCAGACGTTAAAGGAGAAGTGCACTGGTACCAGGATATAATAGTGATGGTATGACAGCAAACGAGCCAGCCGTGAGACCCCGGCGATGTATATGGCAGCTCCGTAGCATAAAATGGTTCATCAATGCTTGGCAGAAAGAAGCACAGCCAGGCAGCGCATAGAGGGAGAGAGAGAGAGACAGCAAGCCAGCATCACTGGGCTCACACTACTGGGGCTGTGCAGTGGAGCACACACATCAACACGCCCCCTTTCTCCCCTCCGCCGCTCTCACTCTCGCCTGCTGATACACACAGGCACGCAGGGGTGCAGAGGCAGTGCAGTGCGCAGCTGTTCTGAGCGGCATTCCCCATCCAGGAAGCTTTTCTTTAATCAGAGCGTTTCTCAGAAGTCAAACACAGTCCTGTCTTAAGGCATTGCTCTCCATACAAATAACCTTTGCGAAACAAGCTCCATCATCAAACTGGCAAGGTCATGTGAGGATCTACGGCATTTTTCTTTGGTGTGTCCACACTGTTTTGTTGCATATCTTCTCAGCTGTTTTTGTAAGCTGATACAGGACTCTGCCTTGCCTCGTCATGGGTCATTATGCCATAGCAGCTCCCTGGAGGCTTGGCTTGGAAACCTCACTCACTGAACACTCAGCAAGACCAATCAGCTATCACAAACAGAAGCAACACTTCAACCGTCCAATCAGAGATCAGAATATCAAGTGCAGAGGGGTATTAAAGGGGATTATTTGGGGCATCCTGGGCTTCTTTTTTCACTACAGTCAAATGTAGAGGAGCACGACTGCCCTCTGTGGATGCATGTTGTAATGCACTGAGCTGGGAGAAAGTGAGGAAGGGCACAGATAGGCCTTCCTTAGCCTGAATGCCTAGCAACCACAGCAGCTCCCCACCTCTGTTTAAGTATGTCCCTGCCCCTCCATTGGGACACTGTCCATGATCCCTACTGAGTTTATGTAGCACAAAGGCGGTTTAGCACTCACAACATAACATAGTACCCCTGTCAACAGCTCCCACACCCTCAATAAACATATTGAAAACAAGGTTAGCCCATCTGACACAAGCAGCTTTGCAGAGGAAATCCAGGGGCTTGAAGGATAAAACAAGCGAAATAGTAAGCCACAGCAAGCAATAACATTACTTCTAAGGTCAAAGTAAAAGTATATATTAAGCAAACACACTTGCAAATTGCAGATCAGCAGGGCCTGGTAGGTTCATATTGCTAAGGTAAGGTGATACCTGCCAATGTGAAGAACAGACCTGTTCAGACAGCTGTCACAGAGTCTCAGGTCTGCCTTAACACAATTCTAGGAGGTGTGATCAACACGTCTGACAATACTGTGAGCCGTCAGTGCACATGAAACGCTCCACTGGGTATGATGAAAGATTTATAATGAAATCAAATATGAACTGTGTAAAATCTGCAGAAAAAGTACACCATAGTGTTCAGTGATCATACACATTTATGAAATGGACTGCAAAATGAATAGCATAGCTGAATTGAATTTGATTTTTAAGTTGTAATATTATGTATTAATGTTGTATTTATATTAGGGCTGCACGATATTGAAAAAACTTGTGATATGATACAGGCATGCAATATCGCGATGACGATATTATAGCGATACTTAGATAAACCGTTCCATTCAATTCAGACACATATCTTTTTCATAATAGTAATATCTTTTTCAGCAAATTATGTCAAAAGAAGACTCCAAAAACACTAAATCAGAACCAAACCAAGGCCAAAAAAAATTATCTAAATTAGGAAAGTTATAACGAAAACTTCTGCACATTTATAAGTTCCATGCAGGTTTGGTTTTAGAAAGTGTTGGCAAAAAATGTAAAAATCTGAAGTGAATTTGTGACATTTTGTGGCTTCTTGCTATACGGATATTGTATCACCTAATATTGCAATACGATATGCGATAATATTGCGCAGCCCTAATTTATATGCATTTAGATGATATTCATTTATTTGTCTATATTGGTTCAGACAGTGCATGTAATGAACACACATGGGATACGTGCATGTAAACACGTCACGCCAGCCATGGGCTAATTTCCATCTGTTGTCCCACACTCACAAACACACAAACACACTCTCATTCATCCTGGCCTATTGTACAGCTTTTAAGTTTAGGGGAAACCAGAGCAACCTGAGGAAACCTATGCAGACCCAGGGAGAATATGCAAACTCCACACAGTAAGGCCCTGTGCAGCCCTAGGATCAAGCCGGTACCTTCTAGCTGTGAAGCACAACTTCCTGTGCCACCCTTATAGTGCTGCCCTTAAAATGCCCCAGACCAGGGGGCCCATGAAGGAGCCCATTTTTATTATTGGTCATTTACAGTATTTTATGCCAAACTGTAGGATTAGGGGGTGCCATGTGAAACCTTCTTGCCACGGGCCCCAGCAGGTCTGCCAACGTCTCTTGCCAGAAATATTGTGATATCATAACACACTGCTGCTCTTACACCCTGCATTATTATTGTTCAAATAAAAAAAAATGTCTCATTACAATTATACAGTATAATAAAAAGCAAGATGCATAAATTACACATTGAGTTTTATATGTATCCCATGTGGGACACAGAGGTCTTTGTCGGGCAGTGCAGGACAAGGTCAGATTATGGCTGTAGGCATCAACAGTGCTGATCCTGCCAGTGTATGAACATGCCTGATTCCCAGCTTATGCATTCGCACACTGCTTTGATTAACAACAGAAATCACTCACCTTACGGCTGTTCCTCTTTGGTGTAGCTATCCTTTGCTTCTGGCTCCATACTAAATCCTTTTGAGGCTGTTTCAGTAGCTTCTCTACCTTACAAGTCTTCTGGCATCCCATTGTACTCTGCAACGTGGTCATAAAAACAGATTTTGACGCATTGTTTTAAAATGAGAAACAAAAAGATTGTTGTGTAAAAACCTACCATGACCGAGTGATTTTCATGCTTCCCCAAACGCTTGTCATGGTCGGCAGCCAGCTGATGTCATAACTGCAGCATGTTCAGATTATAAATATCTGTATTCAGCAGAGTTGTTACATAATAGTGGATGTTGGATTATTCTAAGTACAAAGAGATGGGAAATATAGCACATCTGTCACAGGACACATGTAAACACAAAATCCCTCTTCAGCAAGAAAGCTATTTAGTAAAAGTGTACTAACTCTAAATGCAGACAAGCCACTGAATCCAGTTTAAGACTCTGGCAAGTTTTAGGATATTGCACCTTGTGTTCCCTCTAGGTGGCATATTCCATCTACTATGGATAAAAAAAGCCAACTAGGGGGAAATGGAATTGATTTATTGCAATAATACCTTCATGGTTTCACTACAACTCTAGAAACATCACCATCATCTCTAGAATACAATTTACATGATTTACTTTTGTAAAATTACTTCTCTTTTGTAATTTACAAATTCTTGACAGTCAACAGTCACAGCTGTAAGATCATCCAAATAGCTGATTGTAGAAATTAAACATTAGTATTGTCCACTGCCTTGGACCTAACTAATGAAATAGTCCTGATCCATCCAAGTGTCTACATCCAAAATGGTCTAAAATCAATTTATTTTGAATTTGTCATTATAGGTACCTGAAAATCATTAAGGAAGACCTCAACTGAGTCTGGTTTTACTTGCTCAAGAGGAGAGGAAAGGGTTAATATTAGCAGCATTTCATGCTAACGCAACATCTTTCAGATGCATAAGAACCGAACGCCTTCATTTCACATAAAGCATTTACCGAGTGTCTTCTGAAGGTTTAGATGAGCACACAGGTCAGCTTATTTGTTTATTTTTATGAAATTAAGCTTGTCGCGAAGTGGGGATAAAAATCAATATCGAACTACCGTCTGGCACTGCTAACCCAGGACATAAACAAACAGTGGAGTGCGCCATTTTAAACTCTTCTTCTATGACCACAACATTTCAACATGACGCATTATTGCCCCCACCTTTACTGTTTGCTTTTTTAGTGTTTAAAAGAAAATGTTTATTTGCAACAACAGATAAGTGTCATTGGCAATATTCTTGTTATCTGTGTAGGTTCTCAGTCCATCCTATGCAAAGATTCTTCAGTCTTCTTCTGTACTCTGTGGTTGAAGATCGAAACGTCCTACACTTCAACTACAGAGTACAGATGAAGACTGAAGAATATTCTTGTAATTTTCTCTTTGTGTAGCAGTGGTTTTAATGAGAAGATCTATTCTATTTTAGTGCATCAAAAATATGAAGTCACTTGTTATTGATCAAATTGATTCAACATTAGTCTTACTGGAGTACGGCAATAAAAATCAAAAACAAGTTTAGCAAAAAAAATGTATAGTATAAAGTGTTTCCCACAAATTTGGTATGGTATAGGTGATCTTCAAATCATTTAATCTAATATTCATTTTTAGACAAATTTTATTGATCCACAAGGGAAATTGTGGTGTCACTGTAAATCAAACTGTAATCTTAAAAACAAAACATAAAGATTTGGGAATAGAATAATTAGTAGAAAGAAATCATACACATAGGTATTTTGGAGTAACATTGTACTGATATTTTATCTTATCAATCCAATTTTTAGACACTATAGTTAATGTTATGTGTTAATATTCAGACAAGAAGCACATGAATTGTAATTTCCAATCCAAATGTCTTGCTTAGTTTGTTTTTAGACTATAGTGGATAAAATTAGACCATGGGGGCTGCCATAGTCTCCATTATTAACGGAAAACACTGGTACTGTATGGTCTGGCCAAAGTGGTGTGATATGGAAAGTGGTGTGATATGGAAAGTATATATTAGCCTAAAAAATGAGACATTAGTAAACTTTTACATTCTTTTTTATTTTTATGTTTTAATCAGTGGTGATTTAGCACTTCTTCAGTGATGTACATCCTGTGAATATGATCTTAGCTGCTATGCGTTCCTTTTGAAGCACCAAAGATATACAAAAGGCTCTGCTGTAACTTGCTGGGATAAAGACTTTTGAGATTTGACCACTTCTGGGAAAGTTTTGCCAAAATGCAAATACAAGAAGTTCATAATACAAATTTATCCAGGAGAGGGCGCAATATGAATAGCCTCATTCAGTTGGACATTTTTTTAATTTTCTCCACAGAGAGCAAGAAGGATCTTCTCATAGTCATCCTTAGTGTCATCCTGGAAAAAAGATTGTATTTAATACATTATTGTATGCATGTTTTTAATTAGTAATATTTTACATGGGGCAAGGGACAGATGCTTACCAGGATGTGTTGATGCAGGGTTGTGCCATAGTTCTTTTTGTATTCCTCTTTTATCTTCTTCATGTCAATCTCAGAGCGACTCACCATTATACGAGTAAGGATATTTTTGCGCGTTCCTCTGCCCTATAAAAATTCAGAACAGGCAGGTAAAATATTATTGCTCTGAACAATACTTGAACATGTGTGCACAGTATTGCACCTTCATGGCCAAATAGAGCTTCTCTGCAAAGAATGCTGGACGACTTCCAGCACACTTCACAACAGCTGTGAGACAACTTTCAATATCTCCTTTCATCTCTAGGTCGATAGCTTCGGCCACGTCCACTTTGCTGTACTTGGAGTATCTCTCAAACACTAAGGAAAATGAAATGCATTAGACACTCCTATCAATAAAAGATAAAACATCACCGTGGATGGCTGCCATTTTCTAACCTTTGCGGAGATGTGGGGCACTTCTGGTTGTGAGTATTTCAATAAAGGCAGAGTGGTCAGTGCCTTTTCTTCCTTCTCCAGCTTCATACAGCATTCTGGCGTCACTGTCAACCAGCTGGTCAACAACTGCCTCCGTCCTGCCAGCCTATGAAGGGACAACGTTCAGGTCATCAAAACACATATCATAAAATAAAAACTTGCTATTACATAGTGGTACATCTTAATAACTAGTGGTGGTTATTCATATTCATGTACCTTACAGAGTTCCAACAAGGCTTTCCTGAAGTCGCCACTCGTGTCAGATTTGATGGTATCCTCTAGATTCTTTTTGTATTCTTGGCAAAGGAAATTCCACCATCAAACAAGTGTAAGCATTGACAAACAACGGCATCCATAAACTGTAGGGTTAGGTTACCATTCTTGTAGGCAGCCTTAATTCCCTCAATTTCTATGTTGGTGCGTGAAGCCAAAATCTCAATAAGCGTTTCTTCATCTGTACCAAGACCCTGATAACAGAAAGGCACATGGTAGGAACACCGAACAAAATACACCCATTCAGAATATGAGCACACAAAATAAAGAGGAAATGGGTTGATACTACAACTTTTCAACAAAGAGACACTTCAGCATGAGTGTTATGTGTTATGTTCATTGTGAATGCAAGCAGCACCTTCATGGCCAGTTTCAGTTGCTCGGCGTCATACTGAGATGGTGTTTTCAGCAGGGCCAACACAACGTCCTCCAGATCTCCTTTTAAGGCACTTTTCAGGGCTGATTCGAGAGTCTAGGGAACAAGGAATTCACCAAGCCTAATCATTATTTGTCAATCATCCCTATATCCTTACCCAATTTAATGACATAATATCCCTTTACCTTGCCACTGGCCTGTTGGTATGCTTCTTTGATCTTCTGCCTTTGCTCATTGCTTCTTTTTACCAGAATTTCAATGATGGTGTTCTCGTCCACTCCTGTAGGATTGAAAAGTTTCTTCATTCAAGCTCCAATATAAAGCCAAAGAAAAGTGTGTGGAGCGCTATGTTGTATTTAGCCCAGCAGAGGGTGCCAGATATCAACAATTTAGATAAACTTTTGAGCCTTTTCAACACAAGACACAGCAACATGCACATACACGTTAAATACTCAAGACCACCTTTTGTCTTGATGGCTTTTTCCAGGACGCCTGCATCTCCGTTGGGAGAAAAGTTTGGGGCTGCAGTGACTGTCCCTTCATTCTTCAGCACCTAAAGCATAATAATAGAGTTTATGCGTGTTGTATAAATAAACAGCATGATTGATATCAGAAGTGTGTGAGGTGGGAATGAGTCTGGAGTCGAAAAGGACATGCCGGTCTGAATTCCTCAAATTAACTATACAAGTACCATTGCACCAAGCTGGTCTACACATCTGCACGCATGCTTCAATTTAGAGCAACCTCGGTTCACTTTAAGAGAATGTGGAGAGAGAAGTAGCAGTGGAGTTTGCAAAGGGAGGGGCTCAAATTCCAGCCTATGACTCACAACCCCAAATCTAAACTTTATATGGTCAATCTTACCCCTTTTCTATGATGTAACAAAGCCTTTAAAACTTGGACTCAATGTTTGTCTATAACTTACTTTGTATCTATCACATTTTAAGATGTAAATTGTATTTAGACTTCATCTTACTCATTCATTGCTCTCATTATCTTACTTGCGGCTGATCATTTTTTCCACCCTGACATACCACAGGAATAGAGAAAAAAAAGGAAAAAACAGAGTTGTTGGCCTTAGCAACCAAAACTGTACTCACTGACTCATCGGGCATGCCCATATAGACAGCCTGCTTCATGAGGGCTTCGATAATAGACATGATGGTTCAGCTGCAGTCTCCCTAAACCAAGACAAAAATACAACATGTTATAAAGGTGTGCATAAGCATATAGTCTAGGCAAGGGCTACATTACAATACAAAACTTACAGACTAATGATGCACCTTGATTCATACATACATTCATACATTTTTCACATGAAGCAAAATCCCACTTTCATTGAACATAATATATGGTTCCATTACAGCCAACATGTGGAATCTTTGTGGCCACACCCAGGCACAACTTTTTTGTAAGTTTTAAATAAGTGTTTATTTTACAAACAGGCCTTACATTATGCTAAAGAGAAACTTTGAAACTTTTCTGTCTATATATGTCTATAACAGGAGAACAATAAAGACCACAGCTGTATGCCAACCACACCCTCCTTGGTTGCATCAATACCTTGAGGGAAAGAAGTTTTAAGCCACATGAAAGTCATTGTCTAAACTCACTGGACCGTCACATACTACTGGATTGTAACAAAGCAAAGCAGCTTACCGTTTAACTTAAATGGAAGAAAGTTGTGTTGAGTTTCCAGGGGCGTAGCGCTGGCAGGGACAGTGTATTTATACCCAGGATAAACCCCACCTAGTAACGGGGCGAGTCTGGATTCCCCCTCCGCTCCAAGGACTGCGCAGCTGCGGTGGGCACCGAACCACTGTGCGCAATTGAAAGCAGAAACGAGGAAGTTTCAAAGCGAATTGGGAACGAAGAGTTACACAAGACCTTATAGATTTTTGAGGAGTCATTGCTTACAACATATAGCCATTTATGATTTTACGATCAGAGTCAATGTAGGTTTCAGATATCTTTTGATTAGGCTACTGCTTTATATTTATTTTTCGTATTTTTACCAAACTCTTCTTCGTGTCCGTTTGTTTAGACAGCAGCTGATTGTCTGCACAAGTTTGACGACAGCCTTCCTCCCCACATTCCACATAGTACGCATAATATACTCTCCTTCTTAGAACAATGCTGTCCAATAAATCAATATTTTTTGTCAAACCTTATCCCGTGTAGGCTATGGACCACCACTGCCACTGTGCGACCCTCCTCCTGCTTCCTCCGTGATGACGCAATGAGGTGTGGCGCGTGTTGTCAGAGCACTGCGTGTCTTACCTGTCAGCGTGCCTGAACAAGGGTAATGCTTTCACTCTGATTAGTCAGAGCGATGACACCTCTGAATGATTGCTGCATCACCGAAAGACTTTTTTACTCTGTCGTCATGCACTGCAACAGGATTTTACAGGCCCGTAAAATATTCATTGTTTATTCTGTGAACTTCAGCCAAAGTGACACAGTGAACACATTTTAGATCTCTGTGGGCAGGTGAACATCCTACATATGGGGATTACATTTATGACGTGTTGAAGACATTTTAGGGATGGCCACTAATGTAATAAAACAATACAGATTTATATTGTATAAATAGGCTACATAAACAAATTATCAAAGGGGCCAGTAATGCTTTATACATGATATTATTTGGGTGTCAATTTTTTGTTTGTCATTTGACAGATTCTGAATGAATGGAGGATTGATAGTAAGAGAAAAACTTCAATCACACCCAACTATATTCATTTTAACTGTTAAATTATCAATATTATAATAGGCTAGATCAGGGTTTTTCAACTGGTTCTGGTTCCTCAGGGACCACCATTCAGACTGTGTGTGCGCGTGTGCAATATAGGCCTACTTTTTGTATAAACATGGGCTATATACTTTATTTTACAATTGTTCTCAAATGTTTAAAATAACATAAGTAGAATTATTAAAAGAGATATATCAACTTGATATTCATTAATATCCAATATGCAGCAGCCCTAGTGTATTTTCAGTAGTTAAACTGGATAGCAAGTCACGGACCACCGGGGGGCCACGGCCCACCTCGGGGCCACGGACCACTGGTTGAAAACCCCTGGGCTAGATCATATTTCTATTTTTAAAGTTACATTTTATAAACCCTTTCATTGTTTGTAAACATTAACTTAGCTGGAGGCGGAAAGCTAGATTCCTATCTATTTCCATTGTAGCTGTTGTCATAGTAACGATAAACAAATGTCTAACTAGTGTCAGATAAAAACCTTATTTTATCGTCTCAAATGTCATTCCTCTTGTTCTTGCACCTTAAGCCACAACGGGATGAGATCTTTAGTTGTAGTTTTACACTTATTATCGCTAGTTTTAGTTTAATCTTATTTCTCTTGCTCACTTCCTGCCTCCAGCTGATGTCACTGATGATGTAAGCAGCAAAAGGGTCTATAGATATATCTAAATGTTCAACAAAATACCCTTAATATGTGATTATTTACCTAGGGCATTTTGAATTTGGATATTAAAAATATTGTAGACAAATGAGGGGGGAAAATCTTCTTGCCATACAGTATGTTTAACCCTGTTTGATCTGATTTACTATCAAAATCAAAATACAAAAGCCCACCTTGATGCAAAATTCACCCCCAGATTAGGTTCACGGTCCTTCTTCAAGACGACTTCTTAAATGTCAGTAATGTCTGGCTTGATCAGTGTTGGAGTCAAACCAAAACAGGGCTTTTTCTGAATGTCTACATTACGATACATGTGTGTGTGACTTACTCCAGTTACAATCCGTATCACAGGGAACTCGAGGAGCGTTAAGAGCATCTTTTTACATACATGCTCTGTGGGGCTTAAGTCAGGTCCCTGTGAAACCGTATCTCTGAGGGTTAATTATTAAAGATTGTTGAGAGTTTGGTTCCCCGGACGATCAGTGCGGACTCATCCCAGTCTTTTGCATCAGTGGCAGCTCCAAGGCTGAATCACTCAACGGGGGCTTCTCTCCAGTCAGGTGAGTTTTTTAAATGTTGGCCCTTTCCTATATCGTGTGAATTTGACTTGTGAAATATTCTTCTAAATATTTACTGCTCTGTACTTGTACTATATGTTCAGATTGGGGGGGGGGGTGTATAAGGTGCTAATCTTTGTCGTTTTTGAACAATAGTCAG
>OMNZ01017387.1:0-13977 GCA_900303255.1 Lesueurigobius sanzi
CTCGTGCTTGATTTTAGTTTTGTTGTAGAACCATAAAACAGAACAATAATGATCATTTATTCTATAAAATACTGTTTCTTTTAGTGTTTTTATCATTTATTTGAGCTGAAACACCTCAGCCCTTTCTTTACTGCAGTCTCAGACCCACCAGGAAGAGAAATTTGCTTTCTAACGATAAATATTTTTTCGGTACCAATTTATTTTTTGATACCGGTAGTACCTTCATTATTTTTTCGATACTGTCCTGGTATCGTTTAACGGTACCCAGCCCTAATTTTAAGACATGGATAATGTATTTCTACACCATGTCATAAAAACCGGTGCTTAGTTAGAACAGGTTTATTGACTTCAGTTTGCTTTCTTATCTTAAAAGTGGATGAGAAACGAAAATCCAAGTCCACACCTGTCATCTTGGCTGAAATAGCAAAGGAAGAAGGCTTGTAAATATCACCCCTGCTAAGTTTAGTATTTTCGCTTTGCTAGAAGAAAGATACATTGTTAACATTTGCACTTCTTCCGCCAGACTGTCATTGTACAGAGGCTGGTTCCCGGTCATCTCCAGCCTCTGCTGCTCCAACTTTGTCTACTTCTACACCTTCAACACATTGAAGAGGGTTATGGTTGTTGGTCCTCAAAGCTCTAGAGTTGGTAGAGATCTGCTCATGGGGATCATAGCAGGTAGCAGCCACAGTACGACACAATTATTGCTCAACTATAAATGATGACTAGAGAAAGTTAACTCTTATTTTTGATGCAGGTGCAGTGAATGTGATCCTGACCACGCCCATGTGGGTGGTCAACACACGGCTCAAGCTGCAAGGAGTAAAGTTTAGGAACGAAGACCTCCACCAGACGCATTACAGAGGCATATTTGGTTTGTGTTTATCTGTTTATGTTGACATTAGGGCTGCACAATATAATATATCACAAGAAGTCACAATGCATCGCAGATTTCATTTAGGTCTTCCATCTGATTTCAAGATTTACAGTTTTCCCTAGCACACCTTAAAGAAAAAAATGCATTGTGAAGTTCACTTTTGGTTTAGATTGCAATAAGTCATTGAATATTTTGTCTCATATTGTGCAGCTCTACTTTAAAATACAAACGCTTCTGCTTAGTAAATGGGGAAAATGTTTTTGTTTTTAGACGCCTTTTCCCAAATCATTGCTAACGAAGGAGTAAGGACCCTGTGGAATGGCACCCTGCCCTCTCTCATCCTTGTCCTGAACCCTGCCGTACAGTTTATGATTTATGAGGCCATGAAGAGGAAAGCAGGCAAAGGAAGCAGGAAGGTAACACACTGATGCACTAAAAACATTTCTGAAACTTCAATTTGAATCACCATTTCAATACAATTTTCTCAGATTTCTTCAGCTGAAATCTTTCTTATTGGTGCCGTTGCCAAGGCCATTGCCACCACAGTGACATATCCACTGCAGACAATTCAGGCCATTCTGAGGGTAACTATGACTGAACTAATGTGCTCTGGAACAGTGGTTGTCAACTGGTGCATTCTGGGGACCCACCTACAACCTCTCCTTTTTAGCACCAGTTGAAAACCATTGCGCCATATTGTTCTTGAGATCTCGATTAATTTGTTTTTTCCTTATTTGTCAGTTTGGTCAGTACAAGGGCGATGGCAAAGGCGGCCTCATGGGAAGCCTCTCAAGCGTAATAACTCTCTTTCTGGACAGGATAAAGTTAGTGCAAAACGCATATAAACATTGAAATAGGTTTTCTATTTTATTTACTAGTTGATAACCATTTTCATCTTCTTTTGTCATAGGAGCCAGGGTTTTTTTGGGTTGTACAAAGGTCTCGAAGCCAAGCTGCTGCAGACTGTACTGACCGCCGCTCTGATGTTCGTAGTGTATGAAAAGATCACTGCAGCGACATTTAAGGTCATGAGACTAAAGCGGACCATCAAGTGATAACACGGGGCGAGATCGACTGAACAAATCACATCGTGTCTTATGTTTAAACCAAGCGTGTTAACCCTTAACTGTGAATCTAACTAGAATTTAAACAGGGTTGCGACTATGCAAATCCCAGTGAATTAAACACTGTCACAAAGTGGTTTATGCTTGTGCAAGATTATACGTAGTTTATTCTGGAATGTTAAGCTGCAATAGATAATGGAAATTAACTGTTTGAAGTGTGAAAAAAACATAATTAATGTATATTGCTATTAAAAATGTACTGTATTCTACAAAATAGTTACTGTACTAGAAACTGGCATGTGTACGTCTGTATGCCTACCGGTTTTTTTTGGTCAGTATGAACATTTTTAACAGAACTCCGTGACAAGTAGCACACAGCTGTCAAAGAAGCTTACTGCAGACGTTTTATGCACTGTTTTTGTTTTTTTAAACAGATATTTACAGTTTTGTACTTTTTTTTTGGACTAGAAAGTGCCGACAACCATGTCATATGTTGAAATGTATTTTTATCTAGTCGTTGTTTTCCCCAGCCAGGAAGTGAATGGACCAAACAGAATAGACTGTATAAAGGTGGCCGGATGCACACAATTACTTTTTTATTTGTATTCTTTTTATTATTGTAATATTCATCATCTTTTTGAATCATGGTTATGTGTAAGAATAACACATTGTTTTTGTTTAGCTAAAATAAATTGTAATTTGAAACCACAGTTGAGAAAACCATTTTATTTTTGTCCTTTTTCCACATTTCAAAAAGTAGTAAAACAACAAATAAAATCACATTTAGAACAAATAAAATCACGTGTACAATATGCTCAACAGAGCAGTGTTTGTAGTTTCAGAGGTTGGCTGTGGTCCACTTGTGTTCTCAAACCCCTTTGACAAACCACTCCGGCAGGAAGCAATACGGAGAGTCTCTATGGACAGTGTAGGTAACCTCTCTTTGTGGTTCCCAGGAGAACAAGTACACAACACTAAAAATGAAATAAATACACATTTTTATTTATACATCAAACTTGTATAGCACTTTTTTGGATACTCAAAGACGCTTTACATAAAAAACACAAATAAAGACAGTAGAAGGAAGTTAAGTCACATTGTACCTTGGATCATCCTTAGTGACGACCTGTTTGGCGAATGTCAGGAAGTTGTTGCAAAAGTTCATACAGACTGTTGGCTTCCAGCAGTTATATTCACCCTAAAAAACAAGAATAATTTAATTAATAGACATGAAGTTGACAAAACACATTAACATGATGTGGTCATTTTGAAATATGCACCTTAATCAGTTGTGAAATTTTGGAAATGTGAAAAGTCTCTATTTTCACAACAACTCCATCATGATCTCGAAAGCCTGCCACAACCTGAGGCACTCCAGGCAGGAAAGACTGCGCCCACCACTTCAATAACTTAAACCTGAAAAGACATACGTACATGCTCAGCCGACACACAAATAACAAATAACATGCTTCGCTCTATTTAAACTCACACCTGTGTAAGTTACTGCGCTGTTTGGGAGTGCAGATTTCAGCTGAAGTTTTGAGCTCAACGTAGCAGCCGGGCGGATCTGGAGCCTTGGGGTCTTTAAGTCGACAGTCCACTTCACCAGAAAAGAGCAGTTTGTGGTCCGAGAGGCGGGTTTTCACCACAGTGCAAAATGCTTCATTTGTGTTAACCACTCCACCGGGGTCAGGGAAACTGTGTGTATCATCTGGGAAAAAAAAAAAAAAATTGAAAATAGCCATTGTGTGTGTGCTATTGCTTCACTATATTGTAAAGCCAGATATCTGTACTTTCTCCACTACATTTTTCAAGCGGAGTATTTTGTGGTTTTGAAGTTCAAGTCCTGATTAGAAATATCAGAATAATAGAGTCATTCTGATATTTGTCTTGTATGAATAATACTTGGCTCACAAACACACTGTCAAAGTGGCCATACACTAGAGGATTTTTAGCCAGATTATTAGTCTGAGGAGGCGTGGCTCAATAAAAACTTTCTCTCATGGCATGATCTGTGGTGGGACTCCTCATGTGTGTCCTCATGTCTGTCCTTAAGTGTGTGTTGTCTTTACACAGATCTTTAGTCTCAAAAGATTAAAAATCCTCTAGTGTGTGGTCACCTTTATTCATCCTGATCTATTGTACATGTTTATAGTGGTAGGGTAAACCTACGCAGACGCCCCTCCTGGCCCGGGATCAAACCCGGGACCTTCTAGCTGTGAAGCACGAACGCTAACTGCTGTGCTACCGTGCCACCATGTACTAGTGCACTGCATGTTGCTACTTTAACTATACAACTTTAAAATGTTTATTTTGCATGCAAATGGTAGGAAGGAGTACAATACACGTGCGGCAAACCCCGTCTATACTGACGAAAGGTCTCTGGCAGGCAAAGAGTTAAGTAAAGAAATTGAGAATGTCCCTTCATGTAAAACAAAAGAAATGATCAGAAATATTACCTGCACACATGTACTGCTCAAACTTGTACCCCCAGTACATCATTTCGTCATGTCTCTGTGTGCGATTCTCACGATCTCTGCGGGCAGCCTCTGTCTCCACCTCACTAATGTAAATTGTACCCCTGAATCTGCAGGCAGCCAACAGCCAACCTTCACGGTTCTCATACGGTGTAGTGAGCAGCTTGGTTAGATGACCTCGCCATGTCACAAAATCTGCATCTAGGGCACTGTTGAGAGTAGAGAAAAAATAAATTAAGATGGGTTTTTGTTCATACATAATCTTGTTAATAATAATACAAGGCAAAAAATATAGGTTACCGTTTTGTTGAGTCTTGAGAGATGACTTTGGCTTTATTGGAAATAATCCACCTCAAGATATGGTCCAACTTCTCTTTTACCTTTTCATCTCTCTTTACATAGCGGTCTTTGTATCCATCTCTTAGATCAAAGTTAGGGTTTGACTCTAGTTCTGTGTAGTACCTCAGCTGCCTTTGGTCATTAAAAAATCTTCGCTCTGAGTCCAAAGAAAAGCACCCAACTTCTACTGGCTGTTTATAAAGAGGAAAGTCCTTTTCATACAACTCCTTTCTGGTGCTTAGTGTTGGAAATCTAGCTTCATGGTGCGTGTCTCTTGGGCCAGATTCTGAATGATGCTGGTGGTGCCTGTTTGGTTTAAACTTTTTATTCTGATGACTTCTCTCAGAAGGTCCTGCCATGTCTCTCCTTTCAGGTGATGATGTTCATCACTGGAAGTGGGATTCATTTCTGCGTGGAGACAAGGATAATCAAACAACAGAATGAGACGCAGTTCACAATGCATAACTTCAATATAGTAAGAAATAACGTTGAATTTCATTTATTCATTCATCATTGGATGCTAATTGTAAACATTAACGTGAACTGCTTCTAATCACACATAAATATCAGACAACAAATTCATGAACACGCTCCTAATTATACATCAATATAAAAAACCACTACATAAACACATTGAGTTCATACACTATATTATTGAGATTAACTTACAAATTGTTCTCTGGATCTCACGCTAGCTTCCGAAGTGCAATGCTAAAAACATGGCATATTTACTTCCGGTTTGATTTGTAGCCTCCAGTCCACTACGTGGCGCTCTCGCCCACATTCAAGAACACCCCATTCGAGTCCTTTAAACTTCACGTTTTAGCTTTGGCATCTGTTTCAAACGCTCTTTTGTAGGTTGTCAGAAATAGTATGTTATATTTTCCCTTTCGTATATACCAAACGTGAGGTTAGTGTCTGGTCAAACAGGTCGTTTTGTGAAATATGTGGGTTAATGTTGAATTATGCTTAGCCTTGGATGGATGTTGTTAGCATCCTTCTTTGCTAACAACAACTTTGCTTGAAATCTTACTGCTGAAAAAGTCAAACAAATAAATAAAATGGCCAACGTGTATGTTAACAATGAAGACATTTTTGACGGCGCATCTGATTTATTTAGCTGATGTATTTTCACAGAAATGAACAGGAAACGAGGCTTGATTTCTGATACGTTTATATCGAAAAAGAGAAAAGCTGTCACTGAGAGATTCGGAAGCAGTGATGTGGATGGTTTGTATGAACTACCCAATATGTTCTGTTTTGCTTGTTGTTTGAGTGATTTAATTTCTGATTCTTGTTTTTAAAAGGACCTTCTGACATTAAATCCACGGTGGAGTATCTTATGACACTGTTCCCCAGGAAGCTCTTCAATGATGCCTTGCCCCAAATAGTGCTCAAGCACCAACTCTACAGTTTAATTAGTGATAAGACTATGGTGGACAAAGGCGTGGTGAGATATCATTTTAAGGGCATTTGTTTGTTAAAGTAAACCCCTTTCAGGTGGTACTTCCAACATTGTATGTAATTTTATGTAGAATATAAGCCAGCCTAATAGAGTTTCTTTACTATGTTTCAGAATAAACTGCGGGAACAAGGAGAACTTCTGATGTTCCAACTTGGTTTTGATTCAGAAGCTTTTGGATTAGTGTTGGCTTCGGATTTCAAAGTCAAAGTTTTAGCAGAGCAGGATGGCAGAGACACTCAGGAGACTGTGCAGAAGTTTCTCGACAGAGTATTATCATCTTGCACAGATTTAAGCTTCAGCAAGGACCAGATGCTACGTGGCTTTTTATTCACGGATGCTGAAATCACGTATGGCTATAATTTATCACGTAATTTACAGCAAGTAGTTACGAGTATTAAAACCTTACTACAGCACTTTTTTACACTGTCTACTGACCACCTAGGCAGCTGGTGAAGTCCGGGGTTCTGACTGTCAGAGACGCAGGCAGCTGGTGGCTGTCAATTCCAAACTCAGGAAAATTTACCAAGTACTTAATACAAGGTTAGTGAAAATGAAAGTCACAGCCTTCTGCCCTGCAGGAATTTCCAACATGTAAGTGCTTAAACCATTCATTAGTCCTTCTTTTCTCAGGTCGTAAAGCAGTACTAAACATGGTAAAGAAGTCAAAATACAATGAAGTGTTAAAGGCCGACTTGGAGGATCGAAAAACACCCTCTCAAGTAAAATTCCACATGAAATACCACATTCATGATATAGTGGGTGCAGAGCTGGTAGAAAGGTAAGTATTGCTACATGTTTAGTGCATAATGCCCCGTTCAGACCAAAGGCTTTTTGGACGGCAGCAATGCTCGAAACGCCAGATTTGGACGCTTGTGTATTTTGAAGAGAGACGCTGGTGACGATTGTCAGAAGCCCCTGACGCACGTCGGGTTGGGAGGGGCTTCTCTGTTGCCGATGGTCTATAACTAATGGCATATCCCACCTCTTCTATGTCTCCTCGACTCCCTTCCCTGTCCCCGCTCCGAGTACAGTTTTCCTCAGCTGATCAGAGGTGGGAGGAAGGGGGGAGGGGGGTGCCGGCAGCATGTAGAGATAGCGCATCTAGCCTCAGCGATTATTTCCCTAATCTCAGGGCAGTTTTTAACCCACAGTGGGCTAAAATGGCAGTATTGTTCACGTGAGAGCATAGACCGGATGTTAACACTGTGAAGGTTATGTTACGAGGAGGAAATTGCGACGATAGCGACTTCTCCCTTATTTTCCTGCTTCTTCCTGCCTGGATTCATCACGTGAAATGTGTCATTGCGTCACTAGAGCGAGCCTCTCTGATTGGTTGCTGCGCCGCATCCAGCTCCAAAAGTTCAGCTTTTCCAACTTTGCATCTACCGCTTAGACAACTTGTGACGAACTTGTGAGAAAAGCTTCAAACGCATTGCTCAGGACGCCCGTGACGCGCCGCCCGATCTCTTGACGCTCCTTGACGCGTGTCTACCATATATTTTTTTAATGTAAAACCGATGCCTTTGCCGTCCACAAAGCCTTTGATGTGAACACCCCTCAACACATTTACAGCCCACCCAATTAAAAGTGTTTTATTTACTTTTGCAGTATACCGACAACTGCAGGCACACTACTACGATACGTTGATGTTTAAATCAAACCGATGGACTCAATTTGTGAAATTAACAAAATGGATTGTAATGTATTTAAGTTGTGGCAAATGTACTGAACCTCGTGGGTTTATGTTTAAATATATTAATAAGGCCATGTCAGGTTTTTATTGTAATAAAGACTGAAAGTTGGCAGTTATGGATTGTGTTGTTGAAATGTATTGACATAGTGAGGTGTAACTCACATTCCACTTGTTTGAAAAAATCCACAATGAGGGATGGAATCATGACATTAAAGGTGCACTATGTAACTTTTTATGTGGCCAAAAAAAAAATCTTTATTAGTGCGTATTTGATCCTTTAGTGGCTATGGAGGTGCGGGATGTATGGGGTTTCTGGTATGAATTTATTTATTTATCCTGGAGCATCACAGGCCTGTGATAAAGGTGCCATGCATAGTGCACCTTTTTAAAGAGTGGTAGCGATTACAGTACATTAGCTTTAAATGCAATTGAATGGACTTTATTTGCCATTTCAAATATAGTAAAACTAAATGTGTTCACCAGTACTTTTATCGATGGAGCAAATGAAGAGAATTGCCATTGACAAAAATCAATGTATGCTTGTAATTTTATGTTTGTCTAGGTGTGTTTTTAATGACCAGATCTATTTTAGGGAATCAGAAATATGAAGACACTTGTCATGGATCAAATTGATTCAACTTCACGTTTATTGGTGGCCCCTATAGAGCACAGTAAAGAATACTTTAAACTATATTGCAAAACATTCAAAACGGAGATATCTGTTTTTGCAAATGAACTCTTCAAATGTTGTGTAGTCATTACACTTCAATGGTTGTGTGTGTTGAGTGCCACAAAATCATCACTTCAAATATTAAATTTGAAGAAGCAAATATTACTTAGATTACTGCTCAGATTAAATAAGTGAATTGAAGATATCTACCTAGGGACTGTTCATTGACACGTACCCAGCAGCTTGAATTTACTGTATTCCTTTAAATTTGTTGGGCAGAATAGGCCTAAGTATCATCAGAATGCTTTCATTGAAATAAACATGTAGACAGATTTATTTTTGAACATATACCTTTAGGCAGCAAGAATCCTAATAATCAATATCAATGTCAAAAACATGTTTGATTTAGCAAAGAAAACATAATATAGTCTTGACCTACACATTCAACACATCATCCTACTAATCAAAATAAATAAATTGAATATTTAGAATGTTATATTTATTCTTCTGTAGGCCTATATCACTTTTCCGTTTTTATTTTGTTCCTTGTCTTGTTTGTATAAATAAATGGTGTTGACAGTGAGGTGTGCAGGCTAAACAATAAAAGTTAGCCCCTGCTGCTCTGTCAACAGGTGGCACGCTCACTTTGTATGCAATTTCATAAAGTGATGAAGATGAAGCGACAGATATTCTTCTATACCACATATAAAACGGCACTGCTTCAAAATGTATCAGAAAATTGTTTAATTCATGACACGGACCAGCCTGTTTGTGTGTAACACCGAAACGGGAAATTACGTCATAACACTACAATTCCATCCCAAAGTGTAATCTGTCAGGCTTTCAGGCATAAAATTAAGCCATTTCCTCCAGTTATATATTGTGCTTTGTGTAAACGTTAACAAAGATTAGAAGACAAATAAATAATTCCCGTTATTGTGAGGTTACTATCGCTTTACAGGCCGAACGGTCGTTTTTTGGGTGAACACCGCCTCCTAGTGTCACGACGTTATCGGTCCTCCCTATGACCATAACAGGAGTCGATATTGAAGGAGCGGGTGGAGCTCTTCTGCTACAACAGTTAATCACCCTGCGAAGAAAAATGGTGCCCTGTGCCAAAGAGAGATAGAAATATGACCTGTCACACATCCGCCTGCTTACTTCTCGCCTACCCGCCGGTTCACTGACCCAATATCGTCGCCGTGGACTCAGTGGGGCAGAGCTGCGGGCCTGTATGGCTGGTCTGTCCCATCTAGTGGTCCGATTTTCGGGCTCAGCTGGACGTACCTACGGGGTGTTTTCCAAAGGCTTGACGAGGACTTTGTTAATATTTTTTGATCTGGCTTGGCGACTGCGAATACGATTTCCATATATCTACCTTGTTGCTTCGATGATGTTTAATGTCAGGCTACAGGTGAGCTTAAAGCAGACTCTGTTGACAAGGCTGGTAATGGGGATTAACTTGACAATTAGCTTTCTTTGACACAGGTTAATTTTGTTCACTAAACTGGAACAGGAGTGGTAGTAGTCTGATGATAAAACATAATTGAAAGTTTTAGACATAAAATAATCATAACCATTTGTGTGTTTATATTTTTTGTCTCTTGTGTTGACCAGACACCCTCCTTATGTTTTCACAGGTGCACATCGAAATCCACTGAAACACCAAGTCCATCAAATTGTTGAGCACTGCCATGTTTACACCATGCAAGATGTCTGCACAGCAAAGGAGGACACTTCAAAACTGGTATGACAATGCAACAAAAGTGACATGACTGGTGTATGCAGTCAGATTTTGTCACACAAGCCCAGTGCCTTTGGGAGAAGGGAAGAAGGGATGTCCACTGAGGTGAGCTAGCACAAGTGGCTTTCAGCTCACCGCCTGGAAGTTCACATGACAGAGTGGAGAGAAGTGGAAGCAGGGATGGCTTTGACACTGCCTATTTTGCTTGAAGAAACGAGGAGTAACGGACGACAAATCAAACAAAACTCACAACTGGATCTTTGTTACATCCATGGAATCCGATGTGTATATTTATTTAGCATTTTGTGTCTCATTTCACAAACAAACATGGTACCAGTTTTAGTTTGTTGATTTTGGTGTAGCATGGCACAAATCGGCATGTTCTGACAGATGGTGTCAATGTTTTTTTTTTTGTGGACAAGCGCGTGGGTACCTGTCTTAAACACATACAAGCTTTATGTTTACACACACATCAGAATGGCATTGAGTGAATCGTGATTTTAACAGGCAGATGACAATATTGTGTCTGGAAGTTATGCCAATGATTTTTGTGATGGTTGAATTTGGCTAGAAATAAAATTGTAAAATTGCAGTCTTTGTTTTCAAATGTTTCCTCCACATATACTCATGATTATATTCATGGCGTTTTTAATATTTTCATTTAGTACGCATCTGTGAAATATTTTAAAGGAGGCTGTAAGATATTACACAATAGTTTCCCAAACCAGTGAGCAGTGAATAGCAAGCAGTGATCCAGACATGTATAAAATAACAGCTATTTATGACTCAATCTTTTTTACCTCTTCAAAATTCCACTTACATTTTAACACATGGCCAGACCAGTCAACTAAATAATGACATAAGTTTTAATCTGCAATTTCTGTGTTCAATATGCAGCGCCGGCTCCAGAACACAGTGACTGAGGGTGCATTTGTGTTTCATACGGGCGCAAATAGACACCAGCCATTCAAATACATTGGGATGCCGCTAAAAGTGAGGGTGAAAACCTTTTTAAATGAGGTTGCAATACACCCTTCCGCACCCCTGTAGATCCGGGCCTGTCAATATGTACTGTATTTATACAATCAGCAGTTATTTCTGCATCTGTGTAAGTTCTCAGTCGTACAGGAGTTGTCCATCGTAGGAAAAGATTCTTCAGTCTTCATCTGTACTCTGACTTCAACTACACTTGAACCATATCTTAAAAATATGTATATTTTTTATGGTATACTTTTACGCTCAAGCATGGGTACTGTACCATCCTCTGATTGTCAGCAGGAAAAAAAAATATTTGGGCAATCCTGCAGTTCTATATGTATCCATACAGTGGCAGCAGACAACAACAAAGTGTATTCTTCCTGACCTTTTCTGAGAGTCCCAACTACAAATAGAAATGTACAACATTAAAGGCACTATACCTGATTTTCACCAAGAAGAGGAATGAAATGTGTTTTGTCCTCCTTTAGTAAATCGTAAACTCGGAAATTATACTGGGCATCTAAATATAAAGCATTTGTTTTTATCAATTTCATGAGTTTAGGCTACTTTTCTTGCCTTTCTGTGACAGTGATCCTAAAAAGTGACCCCGCAAGTTGTGAAATTTGCTTATAAAGTCTTCTCTATGAAGAAACGGGATGTTAGAAATGTGTTAGATAAGATAAGATAATGCTTTATTGATCTCACAATGGAGAAATTCACTTGTTACAACAGCTCTTAAGATAGGATCACAATTTACTTGCTCCTGCTTTCATTGCTTGTAGTTAAAAAAAAAATCAGGTCTGGTGCCTTTAAGCCTATAACCTATTTTTTCTTTTCTCCACAGAAAAGGAGTGTCTTGCTTTCTATTATAATGTATGGTTTCACCACAGGCTGTATCTTTTATCATAAACCTTTTCCCTTTGATTCATGAAGTACAGCCAACAAACCCATTTGGCACCTTCTTCTGATGTGCCCTTCTAAATAGGTTCTCCAAACTGCTGACACCCATTATTAAATACTGTAAATACAAATCCTTGGTTATAAGTTATCCTAAAGTCAGTGATGCAAGGATGCGGTGTACAACAATCATCACTGGTTGCCAAGGAAACAGTATTCCTGACCGAAAGAATATCCCATTCCCGTTATGGAAAAGGGGGACTATTTTTCTTAGGATTTATAGAAGAAAGTGTTTTAATAAAAAAGTATTGGAGATTTGAGCAGGAGATCTATAGATGAAACACTAGTTGGTTTTCTTTGTTTAGTTTTACCCTCAGAAAATGGGTTGTGGAATTGAGATTATACAGCTGTAGCCTCTGGCCTCTCACATGTGTTTTATGTGAGTGAGTGTGTCAGAAAGCGATAACGCGAAGGGAACATGGCCGGGGTTCAATCAAAGCAGCAGTGTACTACCCCATGAAATGCACAGGGTACTTTTCTGTTGTATGAATTGCCTACATACAGTATAACCTTTTATCTGTCATGGTTAGGGGTAGGTATCGAAAAAATAATGAAGGTACTACCGGCATCGGAAAATAAATTGGTACAGAGAAAATATTTTCTTTAGAGAGCAAATTTTGATGCCTGGTGGTTCTTGAGGCTGCACTAAAGAAAGTGACTTAGGTGTTTCAGCCACTTTGAGCCACTAAAACTTCGTCAAAACGGCTCAAATTTAGATAAATAATTAGACAAATGAATTTGGGTCATTAAAACATTTTTGTGATGACAAATAATTTAGTATAGGTATCAAAAATAAAGTATTGTTTAGGTATGTCAGTATTGTAAACCAGCAGGGAGTTCAGCTTCTCGATGGCCCTGTGTACGAAACTGTTCCTCAGTCGACTGGAACTGACCCGTAGATTCCACAGTTTCCTCCCTGAAGGCATCACCCTGAAGAGACTGTGTGATGGGTGCGAAGGGTCCCTGGCGATTTTTATGGCTTTGCAGGTGAGACGGGTGGAGTACATGTCCTGGAGGAGGAGGATGCATGCAGATCTCCTCTAGAGCAGTGATGTTTTGGGGCAACACGGACTTTCAACTCCCTCCAAAGATTTTCTATGGGGTTGAGATCTGGGGACTGGCTAGGCCTCTCCAGGACCTTGAAATGCTTCTTAGGAAGCCACTCCTTCGTTGCCCGGGCGGTGTGTTTGGGATTATTGTCATGCTGAAAGACCCAGCCACGTACTCAAAATCTCACCATACATGGCCCCATTCATTCTTTCCTTTACACGGATCAGACGTCCTGGTCCCTTTGCAGAAAAACAGCCCCAAAGCATGATGTTTCCACCCCCATGCTTCACAGTAGGTATGGTGTTGTTTGGATACAACTCTCCTCCAAACATGGCGAGTTGAGTTTTTACCAAAAAGTTCTATTTTGGTTTCATCTGACCATATGACATTTCCCAATCCTCTTCTGGATCATCCAAATGCTCTGTAGCAAACTTCAGACGGGCTGGACATGTACTGGCTTAAGCAGGTCAGACGGGCTGGACATGTACTGGCTTAAGCAGGGGACACGTCTGGCACTGTAGGATCTGAGTCCCTGGGGCGTAGTGTGTTACTGATGGTAGCCTTTGGTACTTTGGTCCCAGCTCTCTGCAGGTCATTCACTAGGTTCCCCCGTGTGGTTCTGGGATTCTTGCTCACCGTTCTTGTGATCATTTTGACCCCACG
>OMNZ01017397.1:3120-15957 GCA_900303255.1 Lesueurigobius sanzi
CCGGCCCCGGGGGGGGGGGGGGGGGGGGGGGGGGGGGGGGGGGGGGCAGTGAGAGAGGGCATGTCAACAAAGCCCTTGACTACACCAGGCCGATATGTACGCACTCAGAATATTTACTTGTCAATAGACGCGCTGGAGTCCAGTAATCAAGGAAGGGGGAATGCATGGGGAAGATAAGAGGGACAATGAGCGACAATTACATTTTTGTTTCTTATCATAATTATCCATTGTTTTGATGCTGATTGTGGCCGTTTTTTTTTTTTTGTTTTACAAGCACGCACTACAATTAAAGATGTTTAAAATGACTTGGTGTATGTCACGCAGCACCCCAAAACAACAAAACAACTCAATAGAGTCTGTGTTTCAGTCCAACAGCAATCACAGCCAAGGCAATAAGTGATGATACACTGTTTATGTCCCAGTGTAAAATACTGTATACATTGATTAAGCTTATTATGGTAACGTTTAATAAGGGGACAATGATTAAGGCATAATTCATCATGACTTCATGCATGAATTCATCAAGAATTGACATTAATTAACTAGATTTTATGATCAAATACTGAATTAACACTTGAACTTATTGATGACCACGAGTTTTTAATCACGATCGTAATGAATTCTTTGAGCAAAAGATCAAAATCAAACTCATCATTAGTTCATCATGACTTCATGTTAAACTTAAGCAACAGGTTTAATACTGAGCTGTGGCGTATCTAATGTGGTATAATCTAAAATACTGATGAAATAATGATGCTTTCATGACAAAGACAGTCAAATATCAAAAGTAAATAGACATATTTTAACAGTGACATGTGCTTCTCAAAAATACAAATATTCTGCATTATTCAGCCTTTTTAAACTTACAGCTTTGGTATATAAGGCAGTGAAAATTAAATATAAAGATATCAAGAAAACTTCTAGGAATGAGTTGAGTTGTGCGCGTCAAAATACTATAAAACTTCAGTTTTTGAATGTTAATTGTCGCTCTCTTCTGTTTGTAATTGTGCTCTTAAAAACATAGATTTTACAGTAAGTTATCAACACTTTAGTTTAAGGGACATTCATAATGAACTCATGATGAACTAATGATGAGTTTTATTTTAGTTAATTAACTGTATTAATTCATGCGTATTTATTCAAATTTATTCTGACATCAATATACTGTAGCTTATATATCTTTCTCTGCAGTTTGTGATATTTTGTTTTTTATATACAGTTGTGCTTATGTTAGAATTTTTTTTGGCCATTTCTAATATGAATGATAACACAAAAACGTTTTTCACTCGTGGTTAGTGGTTGTGTGAAGCCATTTATTGTTAAAAATCTGTGTTTACTCTTTTTTATAATAATAATGATAACAGAAACTACCAAAATGACCCTGATCAAAAGCTTGCATGCCCCAGTTCTTAATACCGTGCATCGCTCCTTGACAGCTTGGAGTCTTCTGTGGGAGTTGTCAATGAGGCTATTAATCTTCTCTGATGGTAAAGCTGCCCATTCTTTTTCAATCAATCAATAAAATGTATTTGTATAGCAATTTAGAACAACACAAGAAGACCAAAGTGCTTCACCGAAAGATAAAACAATTAAAATACAGAAATTTCTATAATCCGAAAAGCCTCAGTTCTTGTAAATTCCTGGTCTGTCTTGCATGACCTGCACGATTGAACTGCAGATCTCCCCAGAGTGGGGTCCTTTGGGTTGTTTTTTCTGTTGTTATTATAATTTGAAAAGAGTTAACACAGGTTTTTGGAAATAAATGTTTTCATATAACCATATAAAAAAAATGTTTTTGTGTCATCATTCATATTCTCTGAAAAAAGATCAAAAAATCTGTTTTTCTCTATTTGACTGACCATTATGTATAGTTTACCCTTGTACATAGACCCTTATTCTATTTTTATTATTATTACTAGGTGTTAGCACATTTTCTAACTATCTGTACCCCTCTGTGTGTTTCCTTAATAACTGCTGTAACAAGTACATTTCTCCATTGTGAGATCAATAAAGTATTATCTTATCTTATGAAGCCTACTGAACTCACCTTAATTCATGATGTCATGCATGAGATCATCATGACTTAATGTAGGAATTCATCATGAATTATCCATACATTTTTCATGTGCCCTTAATGAAAACCATTACCCATATATTAATTATTGTTACATGTTTTTTTTATTTTTTTTATTGCTGCTTATCATTTACACGGATTAAAAATTGAATTCAGAGTCTCAACTTGGAGAGGCAGCACGGCTAACCACTCTGCCACTTTGCACCTTTGAAAAATGATTCTTAAACCATCACAATAACCTAGACATAGATGACACATGCACCATAGAAGCTGAGCAAATCCAAAACTTTGGCCAATTCAACTTAAGAACACTCCAAACCTGGTCTCTATAATAATGAGCCATACAATAATGAATGAATAAATCTGACCTCCACAAGAAATAGATAATTAGAGACAAAACTGCAAACATTATTCTCCAATTCTCCCTTTATGTGTCTTTGTTAACTTGGACAGGCAGAATTCATTTAAGAGACAACCCCTGCGTTTTCATATCAGCACAGCCAGCACACAAAATTAAACAACTTAGTGACATGAGACATGATAATTTCCTCTGGGCAGGGTTAGTGACCAATTTATCCTTACCTTAGGCTGGGCGCGACGAGGGAAGGCAACCTTAGGATCAATCTGGAAATGAGAAGAGAATAAGAATAGTCTGGTTAAAATAAAGCCTTAGTGAAAAGCAATAAAACATTTCTGAAAGCCAAGCCCCCGAAACAATGGCGCCTGGTGATTCGTATTAGCGGCTATAAACATTATTATTCACCACTATTTTCTTTGGGCAACAACTTGGCAGTGACAGACATGGGTTGCTGTTGGATTTTCTGCATTATCTGAAAACAAAGCTGCTTTGAAGTGCCGAGAGAATTATTGTAATTGCAAGTTTGTGTTCACATTAATGACCCAACAAGGTGGCAGGGCAAATTTAGCAAGGAGTAATTCAGTGGTGAAATGGATCTGCACCATTGGACTGATATCCATCTTCCTTTGCAGTTTAAGACTGGACTACAGGCTTTACTTGATGGGTCAGACTGTTTAAAACTAAAGGTCTGTATATTGTATGTATTGTAAAAAGATGCATTGGCGATACCTTTCGTGTTTGTGAGCAAATGTGTGGGGAAGCTCAAGTGGTCAAAAGAGAGGCTCAAAAAATCCCATTTTAAAGTATCCACCAACATGACAAAACTGTTGAGGCATAAAAGAATCAAAAACACAGAACTTAACTTAAATGAGGCCAATTGGTCCGAAGCTGGGATCAAGAATGACTCTTTATCTTTTAGGCCATATCATAAACAACGCTGTACAGAGAGCTGCATTCATATATTTAGCGTTTTGAGAAACTTAGTAATCAGGCTTGAAAAGCACAATACAAGTATAATCCATTATTATTATCATTATTTTATGGGCGATATTAGGGGATATGCCCGTTAGCGTTGTTACATGCCAAAAACGAAATGCCTTAGCTGTTAGATTTATCTTGCATACGAGTGGTGCGGGTCCTACATTAATTCCAGTATTTATATTATTATTATAATATATTTTGCATGGGTCCCACAATCGTTCGCCTGTACTTAAAGTGAGCTTCCTTAAATAAGCAGCCGTGTCATCAGGTGACAAGCTTTCTACGTACTTTGAACTATTTTCTAGCCCTGACAACGTTTGATCAGTGCCACTATTCAGGCGCAACCGATGTGAACAACTGCTATCTAACATGAATAACTGTTATGTGATATTTCCCCACAGATAAGACCCTCCCCCGGGTACACGACTCTTTCAGGACTGTATGTACATTGCAGATTTAGCAGTTAAGTACATTCTTCCACATTTAGGTGTTTTAGCCGAATACAGAAAACACAAATAACGCAAAAGAAAATACAAAGCTACAAGATAACTCAAGGAAAGCCCAAAACAGTTCCCCCTCCACATGGACTATTCCACCGGCAGAGACAAGGTTTGAAACATGGCTGCCAGAGAGGACACACCTCCTCTCCGTCTGTGGATCCCAGGTAAGAGGGGCTGTTTGATCGTGTTTATGGAAATAACTTAAGATTAAATGAACTTATTGCAATTAACAAAGCATATTCAAACTAAGAAATGTGTTTGTGTTACCTTTAACTAAACAAATACTCAACAAAACAAACCTGTTCTGAACAAATCTGTTCAGTGGAATATTGCAAAAATAAATATGTAAAATGTAACAATGAATACATGAAAAACAGTGACAACGTAAACTAATGGGATAAGCCTACTTTTTCACAATTTTTTTGCAACACTAGAGTTTAGTTGGATGAGCAACTACATTTACATTCACGGTTTAAATAAAGGCACAATTGTCACATTCACTTCAAACCTTTTACACCAAGTAGCACCGAATAAAAAAAACTATCTAGAACCTAGTCTAAAACCTATCAATATTTCCAATACCAATAATTGGGCTCAGGGCGGCTGCTGATGCCGATACTACGGGATGTGAATAAAAACAACACCGAAGCTCAAGTAGCACCTGTTCATGATGTACCACAGTTAGAGAACCAGCCCTCCGCCTATACCCTCCATAGTTCCATAGTCCTCACCTGCATACGGCCTATAAATGAAGGCCATAGAAGAATCTCCACTAGGTAGATATTAAAGGCTTCTCATTTGGGGGGCCCATAGGAACAGCAAAGGGTGAAAAGGGGTTCAGAACTCAAACCTAAAACTCAAAGGACGAAACGGTGTCCTGCCATATGTGCAGCCGCCTTACCCACTAGTCTATCAGCTGCACATTAAAGGCGTCTTTAAAGATAATGAATACTCAATGATTCCGATTTTCGAGTCATTATCTGATAATTAAAATTTAATGAATACAATTTTCCATGTGTGCAAATATAAGCCCGTGAAAAGACACTACGTCTTTAAATTAACTGCTATCAAACATCAGCTATGACCGGCTCTTTTTATCAATTGCTTTAATTAATTAGAATTTTACTTCAGCACTGCTAAATACTCTTGTTATTATACCGTCACTGTCTCATAAACTACACTAAATTACTTACAGCAGAAAATTATCCTCAACTGATGGAGTTCAAAGACACAACACTCAAAGCAGTGGACAGTGTCCTTCAATAAACAGGATATTAATTAGCCGTAATTACTGCCTGGTGATTAGACTTCAGGCCTAATATTAGTGTCACCAAATTGTCTGCTTCTGTGACCCGTATATTTGCAAAGAGGGCAGCACTTTGGAGTAAAAAGTTGCGGCGCAGACAGAGCATGTGGAGTCAGTGTTATTTTGGTGCGGGTCGGCTGATTGGATATGACAGGGAGAAAATGAGAGTCTGAGGCGGCTGACGTCTCCAGATATTGCCAAATAACCAGGAGGATGGGTCACATCAGCCTGTTTCTCCATCTTAGGCTTGTTATCTCATTATCGCCACTTCCCCTCCTTAATTCGGCTGACATGAAGGTATGTGGCAGGGAGGAGCATCAACCTTGCACTTAACAATGACCATTTCAAAAGCCATCGTCATCCCATAATCTCCATCCTTTGAGACATGAAAGGGGATTTCCAATTGACTCCAGCTAAGACGCCATTCAAAGCAAATAATGGCTTTGTTCGCCTTACGTAGGTGCATATACAGGTGCTTCATGTGTACAGGATGTATTGGTTACAGCGAGATTGCTATTATGGAGTAATATTCATCAAAGCTGTCATGCGGTATTACAGGAGCCCTGACGTCAATGCCGCGCGCTGGCACACCAGGTTTCACTGTTTATCCATTATCAAGGAATAAGATAATAGTCAATAGAGGAGAGCTAAATGTTCTATCAATCCTATTATTTTGGAAATGTCAGTCATTTGGTGGTGAAAAATGTCGTATATCTCACACCTGACGAACACAATGGAAAGAAAATGAAGCAGCGGAGAAGAAAAAACAGCGCAGCTTCACCATCTGCACAGATCAATTAAGCCGATGAGAGTGACTCTGTTTTAATGTGTTTGAAGGGAAACCATCATGTGCAATGTCATTGTCATCTTTGGTGGCAGTCTCACTTATTACCGTTATCTTTCTGGATCGGATCAAAATGAGAAATGAATTCAATAACACCTGGCTATGGCAACTCTGCTTGTAATGAATTTCATTTAAAGATTTGTTTTAGCACTTAGCCCCAGGCATAACCAATTCAAACTCAATTATTTTGTGCGCCCTATTTGAGCAAAGACAACACAATAGGTTTTGAATACCAAAGCCCTCAGCTTGGTAACATATCTCATTGTTTAGCCCGCGTAAAATAGTGCACACAAATCCACTACAAACAAATGTATTTGATGTAAGCTAAAACCTTGCAAGGTGTAAGGTGTTGGATATTCAAAACGCAGCCTAATTTATGCGGAGGATTGTGTTAAATTAGGGCCATGATAGCACAGATTGTATAAATCACACACGGTGCAAAGCATCCAAATTAGGCAATGAGGACTTAACCAATCCTTGTGAGAAATGCTGTAGCAGCACCTTTTTAGGTCACAACTTATGATGAATGACTCCTTTGAGAAATTTGGAAATGAAGCGGGCGGGGAGAGGTGCGATTGTTGGCTCTGTTTACATATTCATGCTCATGTGATTGTGGTGTGCTCAGAGCGGCTCTCCGGGCAAACAGCTGAAGGAGCTTTTCCACTTGATGAATGTACCTGGGAACAGCAGATTATGTCCTCTCCGTTTCACCTGATACTTCCTTCCTGAAACATTTTGTTATGTAACGCACATACCATCAGGTCTGGGATCAGTCAAGCGAACCTCGCGGTGGCAGGGTTCTGGCTGTGGCTTGACATGTAGCCAATTGCAAATGCTAGTCCTGCTTTATCCCTGTCGAAAACTCTTGAATGAGTCGGTCTCTTCAACATGTTTACAAAGTTGTTAAACTATGCATTACATTACAAGTAAATAAGCCTTTAGGAAAGTAGTGCAGTGCCGTCTACAGTGTAATCTATGAAAATATACATTAATAACACTATTTTCATCTACACAAGATAAGGAGACTTCCTTAGAATGAGAAAAGAGTTTCAACCACATATTTGTAAAGTAAATTGGCCAACTATGGAGTCTCATCCAGCTGTTGCTCCATGGCTTTCACCAAACCCACTTTTTAAATCCCGTTTAGGAGTTTCCTTTATCATAAAAACATCACAAGCCGTGCACACACAAGTCCCCAAACCTTGATGTGAATAAACAAACCATGTGCGTTTGAATGAATCAATCTTTGAACCTTCTGTTTTGTGTGGCACCAGATTAATTGTTAAATGGGAAAAGCACCACTACCGCACAAACAAACGGCGGATTTCTTTTTCTACTCGTCTTATTGATGTATGAAGTTGGTGCCACTGGGAATAAGAAAAAATAGAACGTTCTTTTTAAGTGATAATGTTTTTTTGCTAATGTCTTTGTTTAAGAAAGATTTAACACATGTTTTAAAAATACTCACAATGGGACTCCAGTCTTTTGTTGGATGATTTTACCACCATCTGTTATCTACAACTGTCTGTAGAATGCACAAGGTCCTTCCCACCATCAATTTCATTGCCGTGCGCGTCCTTATTGTGCCAGCAGCTTTTATGTACATCTGACTGGCAGCTTCTAATGCGATGTGATTTGCAAAGGGCTCTGAAGCTGCGACTTAAAACAATTACCTGTTATAATAGAGGGGGGGACTGTGCAACAATCTTACTCGACTCCACAGCCACATTTTACTGTTCAAAGAAACCCTCTCTACCTTTGCAGCGCCTGATAGGTTGTGCTCGTGTGACATCAAACATGCTAAAAGGCCTATAGTTTCAACATTGAGGTGGATGTGCTGGTACAATGGTTTCTAGTCTTAAGTTTATTGCGAATTTCTCTGTAATTCCTCTGCCAATCGACCAACAAAAACTAACAAAGTTCAATGTCTTCTCTGTCGGCACATGAACTAAACAAAAACTGAAATTAAATTGTATCGGGTGAACGCAACCCATTAATGACAGAAATTCAAACTGAACAAATATGTGACCCTGCTAGATCAAGTTAAGCTTACCTTGAAAATATATGCTTTTTTAAAAATCAGGAATTAGACCAAAGCTTAGCAGTCATTTTGGTAAAAGCTTCAGAAGCTTATTACCGTATTTTCTGGACTATAAGTCGCACTTTTTCTCATAGTTTGCCTGGTCCTGCGACTTGTACTCGGGTGCGACTTGTATATCAATTAATATGCTACGTTAGCATACCAGACACCTGTTCGGTTCGTTGTTTATGCTTCGTATAGCTGAATAACCATCAATGTGTTACGTTAGCATACCGTACACCTTCAGTGGTTCTCTATTCTATTGTTATTATTAGAACTTGCCTTTCAAGATGAAATGTCTGTAAAACAAATTTCCCACCAAAAATGCGACTTATAGTCCAGTGAGACTTATGTATTTATTTATTTTTCTTCATTATGCATTTTTTGGCTGGTGCGACTTATAGTCCGGAAAATACGGTAATATGTATTTGTGTTTATATAGGTATGTAATACTATTTTTATGTAATACAATTTAAACACAAATTGAAAATTGGGGAAAAAAAACTAGAAACAAAGTGCTCTGGAAGTCAGTAACCAAAAAAAATAGCTTTTAAATTAAAACAAATGAAAAGTTTTAATATGCATTAGCCCAGCAAAATAAAGGCTTTTTAGAAAATGTAAATAGAGAATTAACATTGTGGGAGGAGTGCCTTGTTTTTATGTTTTTCTCACAAATAGAAAGTTGTGTCAGGACCAAAACTATAATAAAATGGAACTAATTAGGAAAAACATTTGCACATTTATATGATCCATGCATTTTTCGTTTTAGGCTTTTAATTTGCAAAAAGTGTGTCAATCTCAATCAGATGGAAAACTTTGTGATTTTGCGATATATTGCGGCTTCTTGCGATACTGATATTGCATTACTGAATACTGCTATACAATATTGTGTATATATTGTGCAGCCCTATGTAATACTACACAATATCTTGCCAGGAGTATGCCAGGCCAGCATACAATAACTTGCTTCTCAAAAGGGCTGAACAATTTTGGAACAAACATGTCTCACACTTGCTACAATTATATTAATAAACCAAGATTCCATTAACAATACATTTTAAAATATGACCAAGAAGCGTTGAAATGTAAATGAAAATATTTGGGAAGACTACATGTTGACATGACTAAAAATAAATGATCAACGTAAGCTTGTAACTTCCTCTTTGTGTAGCATTGTTTTTAATGACCTCATCTATTTTACTGAATCAGAAATATGAAGTCATCTGCTATTGGTGAAATTGATTCAACTTTACCTTTCCTGGTGTCTCTTTAACCCTTTTAGAGCATGCTGATGAAAATCTATAACTATTTAGCAACAATTTCAAAAAGGATTTTTTTACAAATTGACTATTCATTTGTAAAAGAAACTAACTAATAACTAACCGGCAGATATCAGATTACTCTCCTCCTGTATTCAAGCTACATTCACTTTTCCAAACAGTTTTGATGTACAGTATATTTTATTTTGCTATTGAATAAACAAATCAAATTAAAAAACGAAAAGAATGAATGATGTTTGCAGAGGACTAAACTATATGATTAGCAGCTTTTATACATAATTGCAAGATCTAATGGAGACAGGCGTTTCTTCCTATTAGACGCCGGGCTATTTCACTGTACAATTATGAGATCATTCAATTTTGCCACATAAAAAAAATGCTTGTGCATGCCGGTACACAGGCAGGACTCACGCCTAAGCGCTGTCACGATAAAGGAAAAACCCACAAAAGCCAGAGATCTGAAGGCCTGTCCCCCCCCCCCACCCCCCACTGCTTTATTTGCTCCTGTATAGCCTCTTTGCATCACCCTATACATCAAGGCTCCCCCAATCATCTGCGCAGGTTATCAAACTGGAACTTTCAACGCACCTTTTGTTGTATGACGCAACCCGATCCGGGGCGCACAATGGGAGCAGATATCCTTAAGACATCACAGGAGCCGGCTATGTCAGGGTAATAAATGAGAAACGCACCGAGGAGGATTCCCCCAGCCCCGCGCGCCCGCCATCTTTTTATCTTTCGCAGCCTTTTTACCGCGGGGTCTCAGGGGCCGCTTCTGCATGCGACTGTGGGGGGGGGGGGATCAGGGCAGAGAAACAGACTATATCTAAAGTTCACATCGCGCTAAAAAAGATGTTATATATTAATTCGACTCCTGGGTGGAATTCCTCTTAAGACGTATCTAGCGAGAACGTTGCGGTGTTTAAGCTGGGGGGGGAAAAAAGTCTTATCAAAGCGCGCTGTAATTTGGGTCCGCAGGTGTGTGGCGGAGATACAACCGCAACAGGCCTGAAATTAGAACATAAATGTTTGATATCTGTGCTGTCAATCGTGACCAGTGTTTGCCCTGGAATAGAATATCTAAACACAGCGCGATGAAATTTTCAACAATGTCACGCTTGGCTTTTTTTTTTTTGTTTGTCTTTTTTTTTGTTTTTTTGCCCCGCTCGTCGCCAGCGTCCGAGAAGCCGCTCGCGAAATTATCCGGATTCTTTCCCGTGTAAAGGACGCATAGCTGCCATAGCTGCGCACGCCGTTCTGATGGGAGACAGCAGAATGTAATAATGCCGTCAGCCATAATTAACTGAGGAAGATGAAGTACGTGCTATATTTAAAAATAAAAAATAAAAAAAGGCAAGAGGCAAAGTGAATCTGATACAACAGGTTCACGTTCATCACCTGGAGTTTTCTTCCCCTACGGTTGTTTCCTGTCTCCCCCCAAAACATCAAAACAAGTCCGTCTGGGTTATTAGATTCAGCGCACAATTAAATGTCATCGCAATATTGACTGTAGAATGTTTCCCTCGTGGATACAGACAGAAAAACTTCGATAAGGTTACTTGTTTACGTGATCTTCAGAGGAGCTGATGCAAATGCTTGACGTAGCTAGCCTCAAGTCATTTTTAAAAAGGGGGGAAACAATTATCAGAGGAGGAGATAAGATGCAAAATATCTGGGTGGAATATTTTTTATCCCCCCTGATAGACCAAAGCATACGCTGTGTTTAAAAACATGCCAAAAGAGGCTCTTGTTGAAAAGACTTGCCCAAATCCTCAAATTGAACTCATTTAAGGCTGACTCCACCTCTTTAGCACTGTCACCGCTTCCCACCACCACCACACGCTCACTTTGAATAAAAGCGAACGAATCAATTACCCCGCGCGCCGATCAAGTTTCTCCCGAATGCTAAATCACGTATCATCTCCCTTTCATATCTCTCTACTTTGAAGCGACTCGGCGAGCAGATGTTGCGATGTGGCATGTTTCGTGAAAACCCCGAAAAACAAAGCGTGGTGGAAATGGTAAATATGTTGTGAATTAGCAGCATGTGTGTTTTGAAGCCCCGGGCTGCGCTTCTCCATATGTCTCATTCACAGTCATCCCCATCACTGTTTTCATAACCGGACACAGGCGCGCGGAGAAATGGATCTGACGGGGAGAAAACAACCACTCCTCTGTCTATCAGGGGATATATGAAACGATTATCCTAAACAATAACAAAGCATTGTTGTCGACGGATTATTGCCTTCGCTGTTGTTTAAGTAACGCTGTTTTTCAATACAAAGTGGACCTGTGGATTATTTGGATGCTACCGAGGATGACAGGAACTTGCCAGATGTCAATTTCCACTGGAGTCATTTGCTACAAGTCCAGCCACAAGACGGATCACAATCAGAGTTGTTATCGGTTTGTAGATGACATATAAGCTGGTTTGTCGTGAGTGAAAAAAAAACGACTGGTCCTTGCTACATTAATATAAGCAACTTCCAACACAAGTGATCTGCGAGCTCATCATTAAAAAGGTGCATTATGTCAAGTTTTAAGTAAAAAAAAAAAGACAACAACCTTGGTATTTGTGTGTACTTGACCTTTCGTTGACCCAGCGGCCTCTTCTCCAGGATCAATTGTTTTTAGGGCAGCTGCGATGGAAAGTAAAAGGTCCCATGCTACACCCATACAGGCAATGGGTCACTAAAGGGTCAAATAAACACTAATAGCAAGTTGTTCTTTTTCCCACCAAAAGATTTCTCAAACTAAACTTATTTCACTGCTACAATGACAGAATTCGACAGGTTAGGAGCTTCCAAATGACATACAGCGTGTCCTTGTTCATTTAGATTAAATTGGTGAAAGTATCGGCTCATATCGGATATGTGGAATCGAGGCCCATATTGTATTTTTTTTACGGGTTCCGCTCCGATATTCAATGCATCCCTGATCTATATCACAAGAAGCTACAATGTATCACAAAATTTGCGTACGGCCTAAAACGAAAACACATAGTAACTTAATTTAGTTCCATTTTCGCCTACAATTTGATGAAAAAATAACTGCTTACGATTAGGTGCACTGTGTAACTTGTGATTTCACCCAAAAAATAGAATAAAATACAAGCATTTATTTGTCTTTGCTGTAAGCGGCTCACCTCTCCTAAGACCTGACTCTAACTTTACTGGGAGCGGGGACGTCTCTAGTTGACTAAAAGCAGACAAAATATGAGATTTAAATGCCTAATTTTCTTTCCCGACCCAGTTCTGCCATATTTGTATTATTTTTTTAAGTTTAGGGTTAGGTTTAGGGTTAAGTTTAGGGTTAGGAAAAGGGATGTGGTTATGGTTAGGGCAATGCAGGGGGCGTGGCCATGGCAGAACTGGGTTGGAAAAAAAAAAGACGCGATTTAAATATGTTAAATAT
>OMNZ01017399.1:0-10635 GCA_900303255.1 Lesueurigobius sanzi
TGAGTGAAAGGCGAGGGAGAGGAAGAGAGAGAGAAGGAAGAGAGAGAAGGTAGAGGAGGTAAAGAGAAAAAGGTGAAAGACAGAGGAAGGTGAGAGGTATTGAGAGAGAAAGAGAAAGGCAAGGAAGAGGGTGAGAAGGGAGTGAGAGAGAAAGGCGAGGGAGAGGGGGAAAACGAATGTAGCGATGAGGCAGAGAATCAGAATAGAATTTATTGCCGTTCTCGTGCAACATGAAACATAAACTTGTAATAATGATAAATAATAAACTACGGAGAAAAAAGGGGATATAAAATAAAATTATAGAACTATAAGGCATGCAGGAGGGAGAGAGAAAGGCAAAGTAGAGAGCGAGAAAGAGAGAGAGAAGAGAGAGCGAGGGTACAGCGAGAGGCAGAGGGGGACAGAGTAAGGAGAGAGGGAGTAAATCTAGAGGCTTTTGAGAATATCGTGATGTCACATGAACACAACCTATACCCATGATCAGTGTTGGGGAGTAACTAAATACATGTATTTAAAACAGGTATTCAGAATACTCATTTTGAGTAACTGTATTCAGGTATAAATACCCTCTCATTTGAGGGTATTTCGAATACAGTTACTTTTCAAATACCAAAGGAATACAGAGAGAGAGAGAGAGGAAGAAGAGAGAGAGAGGAAGAAGAGAGAGAGAAAGGAAGGAGAGAGAGAGAGAGGAAGGAGAGAGAGAGAAAGAGAGATGGAGAGAGGGAGGGAGAACCTCTGGAACCTTAATAAATCCAGGTGTACCATACAAAATGTATACGTTTAAGATCATGGGAGCTGGAGGTTATCGCACCATCTTGGAGATAGACGGTGCATTGGTAATGGAAACAGGGTAGACTGTGGCCCTATGTGTAATATGCATTGGTATTCCTGTTTGATACCTTAAAATAGTGTGTACGTATCGGAAACCAACATTTCAGTGCTACTTTCTATGTACAAAAGCCTATTAATGAAGCAGAGGAAACACTGGATTGAAACCATTGAAGTATGGCTAAAACAACAACTGCCAGACTGCCACTACAAGACGTAATCAGATTAAAACAGGGATGCACCGATCTAATACTGGTATCAGACATTGGAGCCGATCACAGAAAAATACAATATTGGTTATCCATTCCAATTACATGCTGAGCACATGCTGTATGTCATTTGAAAGCTCTTAAGGTTTAGGATTCAGTCATCAGATTAGGTTCCCACTCCACGATTGACTTCCTTGCAAAATATTGCAGTTAGCAGCAGTATGCTATGGCTATAGCTTAAACCAATCAAGGCTGGGACAGAAGCTATGACTGAGTCACACCTAAAGTAGTGAAATAAAACTGGCCACTGTTGAATGTCCGTATTTGTATTTTAGTGAAGTAGAAATACTGTTACAGAATAACTGATGAAACATAATTTGCAGTGCATTAATGATGAGATCACTTTATGTTGGAAGTTGTCTACATTAATGTAACAAGAAGGACCAATCACTTTTTAATCATCTGCAAGTTTCTTCAACAAAGGTCATCTACATCTTACTTTTCCACTTTGAAAAGTCTCACGGTATCGGGTGGTATCGATTATCAACAGTTACTGAAGCCCCAAGCATCGGTATTGATAGCAGAAGCAAAAAAACAGGATTGGCACATCTATAGATCAAAGTGTATGGACTATGGAGAAAGAGGGTACCACCTCCTTGAGACATCAATACTTTCTGAGCCAGACTGAATATGCAGGACTACTCAAGCATGAATGTAACAAAACAACTCTGGGATTGTTTTCATGAGGAAACAACATTATAGCATGTTTAAAACCACAAAAAACTGTATTTAACATGATATGTGCCCTTTACCCACACAGAAAAGGTAGAATTGCAAAGGTGAATAGAATAGTGTCTATTCTATTCACCTTTTCAATTCTACAGAGATTCATTGGGAGCAGAGAGATTGCCAACAACATCCACGCTGTGATCCAGTTACAACCTCCACAAAAAGCTGACATTTCTGTGTGACAGGACAGGACATGTAACCAATAGACCGCCCTGGACAGAGGCGGATTGAGAAGCACAAAGTGTATTTCCTGATAAAATGAAGGCTTGTGTTTGTAAGCCACAGCGGCCTAAAGTAAAAGCTACAGGAAAGCCTCGACTTGGGCAGAGAATAACACGCCGTATTTGGCACAATCCACTTGGTTTTATTATTGCCTTTGTTCTGCTCAGAATACGATCACATCTACACACTGACAAGAAGAAGAAAAAAACCTCTTTGCTTGTAGTGAGTGTATAAAAGTGGACTGCATTATATAATTTAAAATTAAGTATTAGAGCGATATGAGTAAATGGGCTTAAATAACACCATGTTGATACATAACTGTCAACAAAACCTATGTCCTAATTAATGTTTAGATCAATTTCAAAATGGAAGGAATTCGGTGGACGTAGGATTTGCTTGTCCTCTGTGAAGCCCTTTAGCATACGGGGGAAAGCTCCGGAAGTTCCTAGCTCCTATGGATTTCCATGAGAATGTTTTTGCCCCATTAGTGGACACAGGTTTGTCATTCAAACCTCCATATGTTTGTCTTAATTATGCTACATGACTCTATCGGTTTCCTTTCGCTATTTTCATATTTATTTTCACCATAGACATGAAATGCGAGTGGCTCCAAAAATAGCCACTAGCATGATTGAGCATCCTTTAGCCCGTGCTGAGCGCTATGGGGAAAGCCCATAGACTGTAAATAGAGATGGACGGAGCCCACGTGACTTTCCCCATGGCGTTGAGCGTGGGCTAATGAAGCAAATTCATGCTAGCATTTGAACCGCCGCCATGTTGTTTTTTTGGAAACAAATCCATATTAAGGCAAGTTACCTTCTTTTTTATTGTTGAAAATATTACAATACAAACAACAGGATGGTGTCGTGCGTGGTAAGACAAGCACTTGAGGGCCATATTAACAACACTATTTCCAATAATGAGATGAAGATGGGCCAAAAGGTTTACATGCAAGTCAATGGGCACTTCCGGCTTCCGGACACAGCTCCGTATGCTAGCATAGCTTCAACCAGGGCTAGCCAATTATATCTCCATCAATATTATACACTCTATGGGAAAGCCATGTCCTCTGCATCCAGTGTTTTCCCGATCTACGGCGATATCACAAACAACTTGGCAACAGAATGGCAGAAGAAGCCAAATGAGTGTAATAACTAAAGCGAAAAATCAAATAACAATGCAGACTTACATTTCTGAATGGTGTTCATCTTGTCTTCAAGTTACTTTAAGTTTCTTCTATATCAGGTAAGCAATGCACAGGATTGGCTATCGAAACATGTTAAGGTAAATGAATAACACATCGCTTACCTATGTGTCTGATATAGAGGAAACTTAAACAGTAAATGCGCACTTACAGTTCCAGCTTATTTGGTTTCTAAGCAGTTGCCCTTATGATGGAATGTCATCTGCATAACCTATATAATAATCTTCAGTAAACTATAGGAAACGCAATTATTCATATTGCTAAAAATGTTACCAAATTTTCCATGGATTGGCGTACTTATGCCCTATACCCATCCCTGATTTGACAATGGAACAAATAATAGTTTTAGCAATAAGGACACACTCATTTTATCCTACTACTAGAAAAAAAAATGGCCATTCAGAATGAGGAAAAACATGAAACCCTGCCATACGCACTTTAACAATTGCAGTCATTGAAATGGTCATTTCTACACTGCAAAAAGTGATCTCAAAATAAGCCAATATTATGCCCTTGAAGTAATTTGGCACTAATCTAAAAGCACTGCAAATAAGTAGTTGCTTCTTATTTTAAAATGCAAAAAGTTTTATTCCATTCAGTCAATATTACTCTCATTAAGGTCAAATATACTTCATCCCAATCATTTAAACAAGATATCACTTTTTGCAGTGTACCCAATCATCATTTTTTCCAGCCTGAAAATTGCAATATTCAGCACCATTATGAAATACACATTTCCCCATGTTGTTCAACCCTAGTATGTGCGAAGTCCCAACACCAAGACTAACAAATCCTGGAGTCCGGGGAGCTGTGCGATCTGAGAGACAAGGCGTATAAACATTCAAGGGACACGAGACAGCGCAGAGACAGCAGCGCACAGCCGCACACTGCGCTGGCTGAGCATAAATCACCGCTGCAGGATCTGAGACAGCGGCGTGTCAAAGAGCCTCACGCGGAAGGAGGAGGAGGAGGAGGAGGAGGAGGAGGAGGAGACGGGCGCGGAAAGAGAAAGAGAGGAAAATCCGGGGGAACCTGAACCATCCGCAGCGCCTCATTATTCCAAAAAAACCTTTCCCATTCTCTTTTCGGCGATGTCAGTCTGAAAAACCAGCTCGGAAATGGCTTCAACTGCTATGGGTGGGAGAAAGAGAATTCGATGGAAGTTTGGCTACAGAGGTGTGGGAAAGGGTTATTATAAATGGTTATTTCTGACGACTGTTCAGAGTGTTGGTTGTCCAATTAGTCTGAAAATGGTACTGTTTTGTTCATAGGGCCAGTCAGGTGAGGTTTAGAGTTAATGAAAAATACAAATGGACAGTCCCGTGTGAAAAGGTGGCAAAAGCAGGAGGAGACATAAGCCGTTATAGTTTGGATCAAAACAAATATGAGGCTTTGTATCAACGCCTAAACCATTGTAATAAGAATAATAATTTCATATTTCTTTCCTAAATATTAGCCTCAAAACACCAGCAGAGCTTATTGTCTATTGGCTGCTGTGTGGTCATACATGCTTCGGGTGCATGTGGCATGTGCCACCGAAACTACTAATAGTATTCCGAACAAAGCATTGACTCCTCACAAATCAATCGTCAAACAATTTTAATGTCATTATAGGGCCTATAATTCCTGCCATTACCGTAATAATGTGTTCATCCCGAGATTTCTCTCCTTCATGTCCCACTGTTGGCAGATCGTCTCCCCCTAAATTTAAAGTATCCCTCTGCACTGTCAGCCAAGTGATCGTCTCCCTTTATCTTAAGTATCTGCACCTCTCACCAAATCAAGTCATCACTACCCAAATGTCGAGCCCAGCCAACAGCACTTGCCAAATGTACTATTCTGCTGGGTATCGATGTTGGTGCATTTGTCAATTTCATGGACTTAAAGGCTAGTTTTAATTAGAATTTATGTGACGATGATCCTGAAATGCATCTAATTTTGAGTGTGATTTAGGGCTGAGCGATGTGGCCAAAAAAAATAGTTTAAATCCCGATTTTGATTTTATCACAATTCATTGTCTATTAAAGGTGACTAAAACCATCTGCTTCTTCTTGGATTTAGATTAGTGGTTTAGTCTTGGTTAAGACCTGTTTTAGTCCAAGTTTCAGTCCAGAGTTTTGACATGTTTCCCTCATGGTTTAGTCCTGGTTTAATCCTGGTTCATTCTGTGATATTGTCCAGATTTAGACCTGATTTAGACACAGTTTTCTCTTGGTTTACTTCTGATTGACTCCTTGGGTTTAGACCTGGTTTAGTCCTGGGTTTAGTCCAGATTCAGTCCATGATATTGTCTGATTTTAGACCTGGTTTAGTCCTTTGGTTTCGTCCTGGGTAATTATTTCATTCTGTCCCTGGTTTAGTCTTTTTTAGTTTGGTCCTGGATTAGACCTAGATTTCAGTCTCTGCTTTAAGTCCGGTTTACTTCTTGGTTTAGTCCAAATTCAGTGCGTGATATTGTCTGATTTTCTCCTGGTTTAGTCCTGGTTTAGGCCTAGTTTCCTCCTGGTTTAGTTCTGGTTTAGACCTAGTTTTCTCAAGGTTTAGTTCTGGTTTAGTCCTGACAGTAGAAGCAGTGAGTGGAGAAAGATTCAGTATTTGAGCTCAGTCAGAGCTGAACATAAAAACCACTGAATCACAATATGACGATGTTACCAGAAAAGCAGATCCATCATGGAGATCAGATCACAATTTGATTTTTATCATCACATCGCCCAGCCCTTGTGTGATTAGATGTGTTTTTCTTCATTTAAGTGTATACAAACTTGCCCGGACAAATCCAGATTCAATTATTTCAAATGTCACTTATTTCTCAATGACTTTTTGCAGTCTGTCAAGTGACAATTGAATTCTGGAAAGTCATGAACTAACATTGATACCAACCATATCAAAAAGATGGCTGTTGATGATACCTTATCAGTGTTTCCGTTTGGGTATTAACTTTCTGGTAGCTGCAAACCCACTACACCAGTTTCTACAGCACATCCTCAGTAGAAACAGGTCTCTGTCTGCCTCTCTCCGCCCGGAATGGTAAGAATGAGTGAGTGGAAACCAAATGCAAGTTGCTTTTGAAAACTAATTAAAAGTAGCTGTTCAAGTGCAGCATTACTAATCCATTCAGTGGAGCCAGGTGACACAAAGAAGTGGAAGTGACGGTGTCTGCCTCAGTCTAAAGCCTCCAGAGTTCAAATGTTCGAGAACAGTCAGAGCTGATTAGTGACACAGCTGCACAAGTCACCACACAGTATTAATAAACAAGATATTTCATGAGATAGGGAGTTAACAAAGGTGCGACAACGATATTAAAAAGTGGAACGCCGTCTTTCTGTCACTTAAAATTACATCATTTGCATACAGCGCTGCTGCTCTCGGAAGATGGGTACAATTGTTTTCTCACATCATGTTCTCAAAATATAGTGTGTTCTTGCTCACAAACTGCAACTGCAGTGAAAAGATGTGTAACTTAAAGGTATGGTATGTTTTTTTCCGTACAGGGACAGTGTACAATTTAACATTGACACAAAGGAAAGATGTAACAGGTTATAGCAAATGCTTATTTCCACCTGTAGTCATTAGGTCACTAAAGGTCAAATATGCACTAATGCAGTGCATATGACACATTAGACATTTTTACTAAAACATAGTATTTTATACTTAATATTTAGGATACATTTCCCTCATTTGACATTTTTTGTTTATTATTTCCCTTCCTTTTTGGATTTGGGCACAGGGAGAGGTGCCCAAGAGGTAAACAATCCCAACTTTATAAGTTGTCCCAATAAAGTTGGGACAACTTTATTTCCTTAAATTGCCACATCAGTGATGTAAAACTATAATACTAAGTGACCACAGATATTATTCATCAAATGAGGTCAAAATTACAAAAAAGATCAAAACCTGTAATATACACTTTAAATACAGTTGTGCTCATAAGTTTACATACCCTGGCAGAAACTTTTGCATTTCATAGACTATGAATGATAACACAAAATCCGTTATTTCACTCATGGTTAGTGGTTGCGTGAAGTCATTTATTGTCAAAAACCCTGTTTACGCTTTTCAACTAGAAACTAGCCAAATGCCCCTGATCAAAAGTTTACATATTGTACATCTTGAAACAAACATCAATCTTTTCAGAGAGTCCACTTGTGTCAGAGTCCTGCATTTCAGCTGAAGTGAGTTTTTCGTTGCTCCTGAACAATTTTCCTGGCAGTCGTTGAAGGCCATGTCAACGTTAAATCAGGGACATTTGAAGCAGTTTCTGTTTCATCCATCCATCCATTTTCTTCCGCTTTATCCGGGGCCGGGTCGCGGAGGCAACAGTCTGAGCAGAAATGGCCAGACTTCCCGATCCATGCAAACTGTTTCATTATGATTTCAAAAGAGTAAGCTCAGTTCTTTGACAATAAATGCCTTCACACAACCACTAACCATGAGTGAAATAAAGGTTTTTGTGTTATCATTCATATTCTACGAAAAATTACCAAAAGATTAGGGTATGTAAACTTATGAGCACAACTGTATATTCTAAGTCTGTAATTCAGTCTGGTTTGCTGCATATTAGGACAAAAATATAGTTGTATCATCAATATCTTGTTTATAAAATGGCTAAAACAAACAACATGACTTTCTTTTTACAAATTCCACACCATCCAACAATTTTCTGGAGTATTTGGGAGTAAACTTGGACATCATGATGGCACATGCTTTTGAAGAAAAATACAAAAGAATAAAGCACGAAAAAGACCATAACATCCGTCTAACAAGTACATTCTCCTTTATTTATTAAGACAGGACAGTGGCGCCGTTACAAACTTGTTCCTAAATCACTTCCACAGCAATTAACCATGCTCCTCCTAATGCTTGCTTTGGACAGGCCAGATAACTCATCCTATAGCTATCTAGTTTTATATGTGTAGTTTGCATCTCTCCCCTGGACCCCACCTACTAAATTATGACCTCATATATTTTAATACATACCACTATCTATAACTCCACGCTGGCCCAAACATTCTGTGGCTATTAATGAAATGAGAAAAAGCACAAGTCAGACGAGGAATAAAGCAATCATGTTAATAGCTGGTGTTTGTTTTCATTTGCCAAAGTAATTTTATGCTCAAACTGGCCCCGATGCCCCTCAATCGGAATTTGTGGGGAAAAACTGCTGCAGTAATGAATCAGGTCTATCATCAAATGGAAGACAAAATAAATACTTGTGTTATTTTTTTATGTGCGAAGTTATTGAGAGGGAAAATAACGCAGGCATAATTTTCCGATCCATTTGTCAGAGGATGATTTTCGGGAAAGTTGTATGCACATTTTCTGACCTATACCAAATAAAACAATCAGAAAAGCAATCGCATAAACTGGCTTGTTCGAGATTTGAGTCGCGTCTGACACAGATAGCGGGCTAACAGATCAATTTCGAGCTGTTGGGAGTTGGCTATTGCTCGCTGAACCGTGTTATGGAAATGAAATTACTGATAATGAGTGATATTTACAAGTCGGGCTCAAACAGAACTTGTTGATAGCATTTCAAAGTGAACGGGGGAAACATGTTTTATTGAGATGAAAAGCATCAAGTCTAGTCTAGTGGATAAGGCCGCTGCTATGTAGTGATGTTCTGATCTTAACATCGTGGTTCAAGTACTGGCTCCAAAAAATTGCTGAATGTCTCTACCTGCTCTTCACCTCTTTTAAAAGACATTACAAACATAAGAAACCCTCTCTGATCTGTTCTGATGAATTCACTATAATATTGACACACAGTTTCAGTTTCATTTTTACCAGGACATAAACACAGTACTGCACATGGTTCTTTTGGGACTCTTCCTTTGGCCAACATTTTGAGATTAAGATTTAGGCCCCATCCCCCCCCCAAGATAAGCTCAGGCCTAGAGTATTCTATCATGTCATCATCATCCATATGAAGCCGGCGTCTTAGGAGTCTGTAAACGATCATGTTTGAAACGAGATCCCAGAGTGGAAAGTGGTTACTGCCTGTACACTTGAATTGAATAATGATGACAGCACCAGCGGTATGTATGTTCTGCATAATCTACTGACGCAATAATGTTGCAAAAACTGCGAAATCCTGCGCTGGTCTGACCGTGATACTCCTCATCTGCTTCACTGCGAGCCACAGGTGACACACGGAGAAAAGCCCCCAAGAAATATCATCTATTCTGTCTGTGCTTTTGTACTGACAGCGAGAGTCTGATAGTATTTCTGCACTTGTCTTGTGAGATCCATCTATCTTTTTCCGCTTATCCATTGCCGGGTCACGGGGGCAGCAGTCCAAGCTGCCCGGACCACCTGCAGGCTCCTCCTGCAGGTGGGGAGTCCACGGGAGGACGGCCCCATGATGCTCCTGCACCTGTTACCGGCCTCGATGGTCTCTCATCACAAGGGGCTTCTGACCCTTCTAACCCTACCAGGAGCATAATACCCCAGACAATATAGCTAGGATCATTTGGATGCTCAAACTCCACCATGATAAGGTGACGGTTCGAGGAGGGGAGTCTTGTGAGGTCTCAAACATACAGTGCCTCTCGAAAGTACTAATACACCTTGAACTTTTGCACATTTTGTCAGGTTTACAACCATAAAAATAAATATTTTATTTTGAATTTTTTACTGGAAGTTCACACACAAGTAACAGACACCTGTGGAGTGAAAGCAAAATGATATATGATTTTGTTATTATTTTAAAAATAGAAAAGTGAAAAGTGGGATGTGCACAAGTATTCATACAGCTTTTTTCTGAGTGTATTAAATTGCCTTTAAAAAATTCCTAATGTCTGCTGAATGTTCACACCTTGCCCTAATGATTAAATAGAGGCCACCTGTGTGTAATCTACTCTCAGTATAATTACAGCTGTTCTGTGAGGGCCTCAGAGCTATGGTCAGAGGGTATTGGTCACTAAACAACATCATGAAGGCCAAAGAGCACACCAGAGAGGTCAGGGATAAAGTTATGGAGAGGTTTAAAGCCGTGTTAAGTTATACAAAGATTTCCCAAGATTTGAACATCTCACGGAGCACTGTTCAATCCATCATCTGGAAATGGGAAGAGTATGGCACCACTGCGCACATACCAAGACACGGCCGTCCACCTAAACTAACAGATCGAACAAGGAGAGCACTGGTCAGAAATGCAACCAAGTGCCCCAAGATGACTCTGGAGGAGCTGCGAAGTACTGCCGCTGAGCTGGGGGAATCTGTACATGGAACAACTATCAGTCGTACTCTACACAAATCTGGCCTTTATCGACGAGTGGCAAGAAGACAGCCATTATTGAAAGGAGGCCATAAGAAATCCCGTTTGAAGTTTGCCAGAAGTCATATGGAACACAGCTACCATGTGGAAGAAGGTGCTTTGGT